>PVKA01041398.1:0-18111 GCA_004027165.1 Ctenomys sociabilis | reverse complement strand
TATTTGGAAGACCTATAGTATTCTTTTATTATGCTGTATTTGAGTTCAGTCCAGGCTCTGTGATATAATCTGGAACATTTTCTCCTTTCTTTCCTTCTTTCTTTCTTTCTTTCCTTCTTTCTTTCTTCCTTTCTTTCTTTCTTTCTTTCTTTCTTTCTTTCTTTCTTTCTTTCTTTCTTTCTTTCTTTCTTTCTTTCTTTCTTATTTTTTGTACCAAAGATTGAACTCAGGCCCTTGTGCTCGCTGAGCAAGCACTCATTTCAATGAGCTATCTCCCTGGCCCATCGTCTTCCTTCCTACAAGAGTTTGTGTATGTGTTTGCTTTCTTAAATGTATGAAAGAATTTACCATTGAAGTGATTTTTCATCAAAAACTTTTATTGCAGAACTGTTTATAATCACTAATTCAAGTAATAAATATATGTCTACTTTTATAGATTTTCTTGAGCCACATTAAGTACAATTTTTTTTTCATTTCAGCAATATAGCTATATTGTTTTGATATAAATTTGCTTAAATGGTCTTTGACTATCATTAATGTCTATAACATCTCTAATGGTTATTATCATTTATAATTCTGGTCATTCATATTCCTGCTTTTCTCCTGATCATACTGAGTAAAAAGATTTTAGTTCTACAGACTGTTTCAAAGAAGGTTTGGCTTCATTGACTTTTTTCCCTACCCTTCTTCTGGGTTTTGTTTCTTTTCTTTACCATTTTTTTCATTCCACTTATTTTTATTTGCCCTGCTCTTTATTGAGTAACTTCTTGAGGTATAGTTGCAGATTACTGATTTGAGGCTTCCCATCTTTCTCATGTGTGCTACTAAATTTTTTTATTAATACAGGTTTGCAGTACAAGATGTTTACATTCTTTTGGGGAACTGATATAGGTACAAAGCACATTTTAATTTGTTTTATCATTCCCTCACCCTCCCTGTATCCCTCTCCCTCTATCTGTTGCTTATCTTCTGGCCTGAGAAATATCTTCCTGCCTATTTATCTTTTATTTCAATCTTACTTATAATTTGAGTCATCAGTGGAAAGACATTCACTGCATGCAAGATTTAGCTGTTATCAATTGAGCTGCATTCTATAAGTAATAACTCCCAATGTCAGTGTTCTCGATTCCCCATTCAAAAGAAATTTAAAACTTTGACCTTCACTTTTAATCACATCTGTTGCATCTTAAAAAGATTGACCTGCTGAATTTTCATTGTCAATCACTTAAAAACTTTTCCAAATTTCTTTCTTTCCTTTTTTTTTTTGGTGGAACCAGGGGCTGAACTCAGGCCCTTGTGCTTGCCGGGGAAGAACTTAATTCACTGAGCCATCTCCTCAGCCCAAAACTTGTTTAAATTTCACTGCAATGTTTTTGGTGTTGTTCACGACCTGGGAGGGCTAACCCCACCTCCAGCCCTGACATGCGTCCTCGGCAGAGTTCGTCTGAGTCCTGGCTGCCTGCCCTTGCTGGAGGACTTCAAGGACACCTGTGGACCTTGCCCTGAGCCCCTTGCCCTTGCCGAGCCCTGCTGAGCCTTAGCCACGGATCCGGCCAGACCTCTGGGAGCCCTGCGGACCCTTCCCCGCACCAGCCCATCGCTGAGAGAGCCTGGCAGCGCCTCGGCCTACACGCATCAGCCCCAGACCCTTCTTGCGCTGGTTTTGGCGCCCCCACCTCACCGAATTGGAAGACACAGTGAACCTGGCACAGCGAGGGCTTCGGTGAGCCTACCCCGCCCTCCCACTCTCCTGGGAGCCCTGCTCACCAACACTCACCCCCCTACCATCGCCACAGAGTCAGGAAGAACCTCGGGAGCGTCAGAAAGCACAAAAAGGAATGAATGAAAGACCAGACCTCTACACCACGGAAAGCAAGTCCCAGAAATAAAGTCATGGAGGAACGTGGAAATCGCATACATGAAAGAGCTGAGATGATAGCAACTGAAGCACACAAACAACTTCATCAGGCTATGGAGGAAATCGGATCAGAAATAACCTCTCAGGTAAAAAGGAGAGTGACAACAATCATGAAACAATCGCTCATCTAAGGAAGGCACAGATTCAGAAATAGAAGGGAATAGGAAAATGATAGAAACATGGAATGAACAAAACAGGTGGAACTAGAATGCATGAAACAGATTCAAACATATCTGGACAATTCCATTGAAAAGTTATGTGAGAGGCATACTGCATATTTTTGTGATTTTGATTTATTTTCTAGATAATCTGTTCTTTCTAAATTTTATTTAGGGCAAGGCAGGCTGGAAACAGGAGGATCACTAAAAGTCCCAATTGCGTAGTGAGACCCTATACCAAATGCATAAAAAAAAATTGTTAAAAAGATTAAAGCATTCTTTTAAGAAGAATAGTTTTCTTTTTTTTTTTTTTTTTCAGAATCGAGCATTGAATTCAGGCCTGTACACTTACCAGCAAAGTGCTTATTCCACCAAGCCATCTCTCCAGCCTCAAGAATACTTATTAAATCAAAATATGTATGCACCTAATTATAGAGCTTTAGATACATCTCTGCTGAGCTTTAAGAGGGTAAGTAAGCAAATCTATAATTTTAGTTGGAGATTTGTACATTAATTTCTTATCAATCAATAGAAGCAGGCAAGGGCTGACAGGCAAGCACCACCACTCTTTGGCTGGCTCAGTACACCTGGTTGGGGAGGAGGGGAGGACTGGCATAATGTGTGCTTGAACCCTGGCCCCTGCACTTGCCTAAGCAGGATCTTAGTCCACTGACCTATCTAACCCACCCTTTCTAATATTCTTTGCTATTTCTGATTCTGAAATCACCTTCGTCTAATACTAACACAGTTGCAGAAACATTCTGATGACTATTATTCACTACGGTATATATGCATATGTTGCATAGTTTTCCTAGAACTTACCTGGGCTTTTTGTTGTTGTTGTTTTCTTTTGCTTTAATTTATTATTTTTGGCTGGCTCAGTCTTCCTGGAGGGCAGGGTGGTACTGCATGTGGTGCTAGGGATCAAACTGCTTTTTCCTGTGCTTACCTAAGCTTGCCTAAGCAGGCACTTTAGATCGCTGAGCTATCCCATGGCCCTTACCTGTATTTTCACTGATACACTACACTTTCTGCAGCCAGGCTACATTTGGTCTCAAATTTTAGTTACTCAGACAATATCTTCTTTGAAAGGTGTTTTTACTAACAGCCCCTTTCATTTAATCGATTGAATTTAATTGCACCTTGCCATTTGTTTTCTTTTCATCATAACTCTTTTATGTTCTCTTATTTTCCATGCTTGTTTTCGAGTGTGTGTGTGTGTGTGTGTGTGTGTGTGTGTGTGTGTGTGTGTGTGTATTTCAGGACTCTATATTTCCAGTATTGGCTCCTTAGCTACACTTTGTTATTTTTTACAATGTTCAGTTTTTATGATGGTATAAAAATAAACCCTAGGGCTTAGAGAGATATGTTCCTTCATCAGAGCTGAGAGTCTCATTCAAGATCAACGAATTTAAAGCTAAAGAAAGGTGCAATTTTAAGGAAAAGCATATTTTTTTGTATTTTTGCTGGTTCAGGAGCAGATTGAAATGACATATCTATAAAATGGAGAGACTATTGCAACTGCCAAATGAAGTAAACATAGACAAGTAGTTCAGGGCTTGACACAGAAAACAAACAATCCAGGGCCAGCAACAACAACAAAACAGAGAGCAGGGTCATTTGATTCTTCTCTCTAACTGCATATATTTAAAAAACAGTTCTAGGAAAACTGTTTATAGCAATATTGTTCTTTGCAATAGTTACCACTGTGTCCCCATCACAACTACTCCCAACTACTTACTCATTAGATCTTTTTGTTTGTACCTGAGTGATTGTTCCTTCGTTAAGAAGCTATAGAATTAAGGCAACGGGCACTAAAAATTATGATTCTTCTGGCAGAAATAGGAAATTCTGGGCAGTAAAAATAACTAAAAGTTGAAGACAGGAATTTGTATTCAGATATCCAGTTTACCAGGGTGCAGACTGTCTCCTTGATCAGACTTCTCATACAATGCATGACTTGGAACTCAGAAAGTGACACAAGTTTTCTTTTTGGTGTTTAAACATTTTCTACTGTCTTCCATGTACAACAGAGCTGAAATCTCTTCTGCTCGATCTACATCTCAGCCACCTCCTGTCTTCCTTAATTTTCTGGCATGCCAACCAGTGGCATAAGCCCATGGAATTCACACTCTATTTCTTATTTGTTGTTTTTCTCACATCCTTGACACTTGAGAAAAAGAAAGGAAAGACTCAAGAATTCTTTGTAGTTTTTCTTCATAGACCCTAAAAGAAATTGTATTTCTGATTCATGACTGCCAGTTTGCTTTGCTTGCATAACTGCATAGCAGCAATCTTTGCTCTGTGAGTCCTCTGAGAAACGGGTGCTAGGACATGATGGAAAAGAGAACTGATCAGGAGACTCTCTGTGAGAGTAAAATGAAAAGGGAAAGGAGGAAGGGCCAAAGGGCTATGAGGCTGCAGTGTAGGAGTCCAGAGAAGGGGACAAGCAGGGAGGGGGAGTGGTGCGGAGCTGGCCCCTGGGAGCCCACTGAGTAGAAGAGCTTCCGCAGGCTCCTCACATGGGCTGTAGATTAAGTCAGCCATCTGGAGCAGGACCATGTCATTGCTGAACCACTTATTATTGCTAAAACCACAGATGAGTAGATAAGAGCCATCATAATAAAGAGATATGATAGTATTTTCAGAGTAAAAATAGAAAAAAAGAAAACACCATGCAAAGTATATGAAAATACATCTCAATTCTTTTCTTCCTTTTTTTTTTTTTTTTTTTTTTTTTTTTTTTTTTTTTTTTTTTTTTTTTTTTTTTTTTTTTTTTTTTTTTTTTGTATTTTAGTAAGGGTCTACAGGGTTTCACTATGGAGACCACACTCATAGTGATCGCCTGTGTCCAGCCTCCTAAGAGCTGGGATTACAGGTGCAGGCCACCACGCCCAGTCTCAATCACAATCTAAGTGCTCCCTGGGAGCAGGGCTGGCAGGGCGGGCCGGGGACCGAACCTCCAACTCCTTTGCCTACCTAAGCAAGTGCGCTAATCTTCTGAGCTATTTGGTCAGCCCTTCTAAATTCTTTTCAAACCACAAACAAATTCGTTTTATATCACTCTTCTAATTAAGCCCAGTTTTTTTTTAAAGTATGAACATCAAGATAAATAGGAACAATTATTCATTATTTTTGTTTTGTTTGATTATGTGTTGTGAATTTGAACCTATTTCTCCTTTTAAATGTGCAGTACTTCACATACTCTGTATTTAATATGGGCTGCTATGAGTAACCTGGGAACTTAACCATCATTTATGACATTTGTGATTTTGCTTCTGTGGCAAAAGAAGGTTCCGTCTCCTAGTGATAAATTTATCAGTGAGCTTTTGAGATACAACTTACTCACAATTTGGTGATGTCTTATATTTTTCAGTAGCATACTGTGAGCTCTTTGCAAAGCATTTACGCCTTGGCTAATTGAGCTGTAACACTCCAGACTCAGAGAGGAGGCAAGGGTTGTCATATTTCTTCCTTCCAGCTTCACATCTATGTATCCATAAATAGCTTCTCAGGACTCTCCTTTTCATTTATTGTTAGCACCTCCCATCTGTTGGAAACACAGGCATGAATGCTCTGAAGAAAAATAATTTCCATGATTGAAATCAGAAGACTGCTTTACTTCACCGAAGGAGAGGACACAAAGAAGTCTCCTGGAATTGGAAATGTGTTCCACCTTAAACAATCCACAGTCACACTGTTGAATACAAATGTAATAATTAATTGAGTTGTCTACGTCAGATCTGTGCAGTTCATGTTACTGTACAGGAATTAATTTGCTAAAAGTCTTCCTTGTTTAAAAGGTAATAAGAAATGCTAAATCAATCTAAGGCAGTGAATCACTTTTTATGGAGATAGGCTTATTCTAATGATGGGACTAGCTTGCATTGTGATCAATACAAATATAAAATTTATCTCAAGCCATTCTTATAGAATGATATTAAAACTTTAATTTTTAAATTCTGTTGCTTGGTTGAGAAATTCATGCTTTAAAAATGTTTCAGTACTGAAGTTGATCAAGTTCTTACTACTAAGGCAATAAGTGATGAGTCAATCTAGGGCTCAAGAGACTGCTGCTAAGAGGTAGCTTTAAAGTACAAGTAGAGTTTATACTTCCATAAATTAGAATTGTTACAGGGACAGACTTTAGATAACAAGATAATATCTCTGTTGAAGGAAGAGGCTCATTTCCAAAGCTGAAGAATACTATTGACCTTCTCTCTCCAGTAAGAAACATAATAATCAGATAAACAATTTTGCATACAATTACTGATATAATCACAGAGCAACTTAAGTTCATTAATAAATCATCTAAATTCTCATGGTAATACTACTCAGTGCTCTTATTCTAGAAAAACACTTCTACATCCAAAATGTATTCTTACTTAAGTCAACTAACATTTTTCTTTTACTCTTTTCCTTTTTTTAGGTATTTAGTACAGAGTCTCACTACACAGATCAGACTCCTAGTGTTCCAACTGTTTACAGCCTCGCAAATGCTGGGATTACAGGCATACTGCACCGTGCCCTGTGGTGCAGTTGGCAAGGTACGCAGGGATTGAACCCGGTCACAGCGTCTGCCTAAGCAGGCGTTTTAGTCCACTGAGCTATTTGGCCAGCCCAAGCAAGTCAATGAACAAATTAATAGACATCTTCATTAAAAGTACTGTGTTAAATACAGTAATTAATAAATCAAAAGATAATCCTCAATGAAGTTTATAAAGGAAATTTAGATATGGTATCCAGACACATCTATAAAACAGTGACTGGTATATACTACAAAAAAGATTCTATTTTAAAATGAGAAGCTAAAAATTTTAGGGCACTTTTAAAATGTATTTTGTGTATTTCCTGATATTTTGTTTTCTTCTATTATAATTTCATCACAGCTTTTTAAAAATATTCCTTGAGTTTAGAATTTTCATACGATAGTTAAGTGAATAGGACCAGATTTTAAAATATCTGATATACAGTTGAAAAATAGTTACATTAGGGGCTTTCAATATTTCATTGCTTGTTTTCTTTCTCCTAATTTTCAAGTAGAAAAACTAGTAAAGAGAGAGGAATAGTTTTTTCTTTTTAATTCTAACTTAATATTATGTGTTTTTTAGCATATGTTTTCAGTACATAAAATTTACATTCATCTTAAGCAGAAGGTGCATGTACATAACACAACTTGATTCTCTTTTAATCTTTGGCCTCTTTCCACACACTTCCATCCTCCCTTCTCTAAATTCACTTTCTCAATGAATGCCTGTGCCTATCTAAGCAGGCACTTTAGTCTTCTGACTTATTTGACCGGTCCATCTTTCTCAGTTTTCACTCTGACATCATACCCATGTGTGTAGCAGCCCAAACTTGGTCCATGCAAGTCATAATTCTTGAACCTTTTAGATTTCCCATCTCCATACTCCTCATTTGCCAAGATGCCTTCTCATTTAAAAAAAAATCTATATTCTGTCTCCTATCCTTAGTTGGTTTTCGATTTGTACTTTTCTTCACTCAAATGAGAGATACCATAGAGTATTATTTATTTATGGTCCTGGGAATCAGACTCAGAACCTTGTGCTTTCCAGGTAGGCACTGTGCTGCTGAGCTACATCTGCAGCCCCTCATACAATATTTAAACATATGTACCTGCCTATTATATTTCATTTAACATTGCACTTGACAGATATATCCATTTTTGCAATTGTCTCAAATTGATCTTTCTGTATTGCTTTGTAATATTCTATTACATGTTAATATCGCATTTAAAAATACCTGTTCATCTGGCGATGGACATGCGGGTTAATTCCAAGGTTCAGCTGTTACGAATTGGGCTGCTACACACATGGGTGTGATGTCCGACTGTTATATATCTTTAGCTCTTTTGGGAGATACTTAGAAGAGGAATAGCTATCTCAAGTGGAATTTCCAATTTTAGTTCTTTAAGAAATCTTCATACTGATTTTCATAATGGCTGTGCAAGTTTGTATTCTCATCAACAATATAGGAGACCTGTGATTCTTTGATATCTTGATGATTGTCTTTTCTTTTCTGAAGTAAGAGGAAATCTTAGTGTTGTTTTAATTTACATTTTTCTAATATCCAAAAAGGCTGACTATTTTGTATACTTGTTGGCCATTCTTACCTCTTCCTCTAAGAAGTGTCTACTTTCTTCATTACATCATTTATTCTGGTTTGACTTCTGTCTGAGGAATAACTGACAATTTTTTCCCATTTCATAGGTATCTATTCTCTCCTGAATATTTCCTTTGCTGTGCCAAAGATTTTTAATTTATCTTAATTCTTTTCTTTCTATATTTTAGGGAAGGGTCTACAGGATGTTCAGGGTCTCACTACTAGATGGGACTCTTAGTGATCCTCCTGCTTACAGGTGCTGGGATTACATTCATGCTCTACCACGCCCAGTCTCAACTGGTACCTCAGTGCACCCCAGGGGCGGGGGTGGGGGGCAGGCTAGGGGAGGAGTCCAGGCCCCTGTGTCTGCTTGCAGGCATTTTTATTTTAATATAATCCCATTTGTTGATCCCATGTGGGTTTTTTTTTTTTTATGTAATTGGTATTCTCTTCTTAGCAATTCTTTCCTTCAGAATAGATGGAGAAAGGAGAACATTTCAAGAAAACGGAACAATTCAGACATTTTTGAATATCAAACCAGCACTCCAGAAAGTACACAAGAATGTCCCACACAAAAATGCCAAAACCAGCAAAGTCAAAAATCCAGATGAAATATACATATCAAGAAGAATGAATGGATGGACAAGAAAACATATAGGAAAAGAAAAGCAAAACAATCAATAAGAAAAAAGAGTATAATTTTAGAAATTAATCAGCACTTCTGAGCAGTAGCTCTGAGTACTAATAACTTTGACTCTCCAATTAAGACACAGGTTGTCACATAGGAACATAAAACAGAAATCTAAGTCTATTGCATTCCAGAAACTCATGCATTCTAAAAATATATTCATAGTCTAAAAATCATAGCAAGGGAAACTGTACTTGGTGTACTAGGCTGGCCAGAAGAAGCAGGGGTAGCAATTTTAATCTTAGATAAAGTAAATACCAAGCTAAAATTAATCAGAAGAGATAAAGAAGGCTACGACTTACTAGTTAAGGATCCTATGAAGTACAATCAGCCTAGGGACAGCCGCAAGAATTCACTCCAAATGCCTTTTAGAGGGTCTGATGTTCCTCAGCTTGGGGGCACACGAGCCAACCATGCCGCTGAGTGACACAGGGCTTGGGAAGGGCAGAACAATTCCCAACCACCCTCCTCTCATAACACTCAGCCCTGACTCTTCCATCTCCACTGAAGAAAATGTTATTATCTGTGCATGCCTGTTCTTTAGACATAACTGGAGGAATCATAAGAGAATTAATTTCTGACAACACAGAAATCTTGTGTTTTTTTTATTTTTTGCCATGTGGAAGATGAAAGAGTCAAGAGAAAAATCCGAATTACCTCATTTTTGTGTATATGAAGAATAAACTTAATATTTTAAGAAATATTAAACTTTAACTTAGTTTATATATATATATATATAATGTCTATCTGTAATATCATATCTATATATCTATATATAATATATGCTGATATATGTTCATCTATAAGAAAAATGATTTTGTGTTGGTATATTCTGGAATTCTAGAATACAGTGATAAAGAGCTAAAAAAAATGATTGGAAATAATAGCTAAGTGTAACTTTAAATTTAAACCCTCTATGAATGTCCTAAGGAGAGCTAGGATTTTAATATTCTAAATGACCAGGAAATCATAGTGTGCCTTGCTCTTTCAGAAATAAAAAGGAGGTAACTATTTTCTCATCTTTCATGAACTTTTTAAAAAATATGTCCATATATTTATAAAGTTAAGACATCCTAGACATGGCATTAAATTCATCACAAGTACCATATAATTTTTTTCTTTTTAGATGTGTAAGCTGCAACCTCAGAGACTCTTTGAAGCCTTACTTTACCCATTCATGAAGGATAAACACTGAAGTTGTTTTATATATTTTCCTATATACTACATATGTACGAATATATGACTGTGTATATTTTATATCTCCTTGTCTGTGACCCACATGAACATCGGTAGATAGTTATTCCATTTACAGTGAAAACACACAATGAAAGGGCCAAGATTTTCTTTTTTGTTGTTTTTCTATCTCTTTTTGCAGTTACCACAAATACTTGTGTGTAACCCAGGTTCTACAAAAAGAGTGCATGGCCCACCTGTCTGCTCCGTCTTGTCAGTGCAAAAAAATACCATGAAGTAAATTGAAAAACAAGTCCTTACACTTTCACACCTCTATTGCTCAGAAGGCCAAGCACAGTGTGTTGGAGCTAGTTTCTTGCTTTGGGTTTTATAAGACCAAAATCAGAATATTTTTTCCTCTGGGGATCTTTGGATGAATTCCTTTTTCCTTTCAGATAGGTGGCAGAATTCACTTCCTTGTCTTATAAGACAAAAGTCCCAAGATCCTTGCTTGTGTTAGTTAGGGTCATCTTAAGATTTAGAGGCCACTTTTAATCCTTGGCTCAATGTCAGAGCCAGTGACAACGCGTTGAGTCCTTACCCTTTGGGCTCTTCTGGCCTCCCTTCCTACCTCCTCCCTTCCTTTGTGTTTCGTATTCTAACACATCTCTGTAACTGACACCTTTCTCTTCTGCTCTTAAGGCTTACGTGATTGTACCAGATCTATCAAGGTAATCTAGACTCTTTTTTCCTCTTGTAAAGTCTGCCATTCAAACTCTGTAATTGCATATCTGAACCACTTTCCCAATACTACCTGCACTCACTTTTGTTTGACTTACAGAAAGATGACAGCACTCGAGGCATGTGCTTGGAATTCACCTACCACACTTCTAAATAACAAAAACTGCACCAAAGAGTCAAGATGCTTGGCTTAGGAGAAAGAAGACCCAACATGAATATTGGTAACAACTGCTAACACACACAAAGTTTGTGCTGTGGTAAGTTTGAAAGAGAGAGTGGGTAGGGAGTTATATCTGTATGCATTTTTATCCAAAAAAAAAAAAAAAATCAAGGTAAGTTTATAGCAAGTTGCCTTGAGCGGTTTGGCTTAAAGGAAATGGTATGGCAACGGTTACCATATTTTAATGAAGGTGCAATAAAGATTTTTGAGAAAGCAGAACAGTACTAAGAGAAATCAATTAACCCAGAAAAAAAACTGATGGCCCTGGAATGGCAGTTCTTTTGAGACTTTTTCTGCTCATGAGTTATCACATGGACAAGAAGTTGCAGTGAGACAAGGGTCAAGGCAGAGACATGAGCCCACCTCCACGAAGACTGCTGCAGAAATTTCCCCTGCGAAAAAATAAATAAATAAATAAATAAATAAATAAATAAATAAATAAATAAATAAATAAAACAGATTTGAACATAGGAACAAAAACTAACAACAATAGTAGAGGAGAAAAAAAAACTGAGGTAAACATACTAAAGTTAAAGCAAAGACAAGAAAGAGAAAAACTACAAAATGACAGAAAATTTTCTCTATAGTTGAAAAATGTATTTTTCTCTAATTTAATTCATCCAATAAAAATTGTGAACAGAATAGATACCTTAATTTTGAATAGTATGTTTTTATTTTCTCCAGATTCCTATTTTCTTATGTCATTAACTCTCCCATCAGTTAAATGAAGCACAGAAGAGGAAGTTTAAAATCTTAAGCAATTTTACAACACTTATGCCCAATACAGTTATCAGGACCCTAGATAAGAAACTCAGCTTAGGTACTGAGAAAAAGGAAACTGATTTATAGAGACTGCCTCATAGAAGATACCAAAGATTGCTTTGCTAACTTTAATTCAGAATCACTTGTGCACCTCTCCACTTTGGTTCACCTATGGCAGTGTCCTTTCATTCCTTATCTCCTGATTTTCCTTACTAGTTTACTGAATGCCCTGCAGATTATGACACATCTGAAGCTGAAACAGGAAGAAGCGCTGCACTGCCTCATGGCTCCTTAGCCAGCCGCTGCTGGGGGTCTCTGGCAGCAGTCGCACCGCTGGCTTCCCTTCCCCCCACCCTTCTCCCATGGGAAGCACACTTTGGTATGCTCCTGGCTGTGTAGTGGTCACTCTCCTCCACCCCGATGTGGGGGCATCTGCACTCGGCCACTGCTCATCCCTCCTTCCTCTTCAGACAGAACTGTTGTCTTTTGGAAGAAGAACAGAGGCATCCTAACCTAGCGGAGAGTAAAGAAGCAGGGACCTAGATTCAATGTGAACATCCTCCAATTCCAAAACATAGGCTTCCAGAAGTCCCTGGCTCCAGTCCTGTCCCCTTCCATGGTCCCTGACATGACACCTGAGGAGACCTATCCCAAGGATGGTCCTATATTGAGACAGGCCTGCAGCTGCCAAAGAAGCAATAATTTCAGGGACACTCCTGGGATTAGTCTGGGAGCAATTCCACTAGCACACTCACATCTCTGGGCTACAACACAACCCATGTTAAATCAAGGTCTGCTTTGGTGATCTCGTACATCTGCTCATGATTTATTTCTCAGGTAGCATTGAGCTTTGAAGGTCATGTAAACCTACCTAGCATGCCTGCCTTAAGCAGTGTGGACACAATAGCCTTTTTAAAAGAAAGCAGTAAATAGTAAGGGCTCTTAATACTGAAAAGCTCCTGAGATTAGCGCAGGCTTTGAAGATACATGAAGATCAGCAGCAGAGGCCAGTAGAGTCTTAACTTGAGCTAGGTGTCTGACACAAACTAGCACTGGGCAGCAGTGACGAATTCAGCAGCCTTGCCACTCTTGCAGCATTTTTTCATGTCTTCTGGTGACACAAGAACTACAGCAGACTTGCACCTTGCTGAAATTATGAGTTCTATGGAATGGAGCAAAAGAACCTTAGATGAGTAGATGACAAAATTAGCATCCTTCTAAAGCATATTTAGAATCTTAGTCATTCTTCATTTTTTAAATCAGATTTTAATGGTACACTTTAGATACATATAGTGATCACATTCATTATAGAGAATTTGTGTCTTATTTATTTGCAACATTCTAATGAGCTTATTATCAATGTTTCTCCCACATATTTTCCTGTGGGAGACTAACTGCATTTATAAATCTGATTCTTCTAACAAACTCATCCTTCAGAAGTTTTCCCATCTACCCCTTTCCTACAGATTCTGCCCTATCTTTTTCCTTCCACAGAAGGATGGTTATTACATAATTTGATCTTTAGCCACTTCTTAAGAGCAGACTAAGTACAAGCAGTAACACCTATCCATACAGGAAAAGTTCCTACCCTCTGGATCTGAATCTCACTTGGAAATTCAAGGTTAGTGTTGGTGTAGCTCAGAGGACAGAGCCAGTTGCGACGTCAGCGTGCTCTCCCGAGTCTCAGAGCAGGCCTGCCCACCTCGCCGTCCCCAAGGCAAAGGCTTAGCACCACTGCAGACTGAAGACTGATCATAGAACTAGATCATGATTATTTTGAGTGGGAGTTCCTGCATACTTCTCTTTAAACTAAAGGTCTGCTGGGAAGATATTCACCACTCTACCAAGTTTGAGATTAATTCAACGTCCTTTCTTTCTTAAATGACTACAATAACTCTTGATCTATCGCTAATCAAAAATTTAAAAGCAATTATGACCCACACACAGCTAGATACATTGTAATATTAGTGTTTCTTTGCATGGACTGTTTTTTACTCTACTAATTTTTTGTAACAGATGTAAAAACTACTTTATAATTACTTTATACTCTTGTGCTTGATTTTAATAACACTTTATTCTTTGTTTGCTATTCATATTTAAAAATCATTCTTTGCCTAAGAGTATTTGACTTCCCACTGTTAATAGAATCTTTTACAAATTTTATTGGCCTCTCAAAATTTGTATCTATCCTGCTTGTCTAAGCCTGAGGAAATCATTATTCTTCCAAGTCTTTTGCTGCAATCAGTGCACTTCACCTATGGAAGCCCAGAATTTTAAAAATCTTTTCACTTATTTGTTTATTTATTTAATTATATGGTACAGGATCTCGGACACAGCTTGCAGCTCAGACACCTAGTTATCTTCCTATCTCTCTAGCCCTAGGATTACAGGCACGCACCACCATGCCTCGTTTGGGGGCCAGGATGGCACACAGTACCAAAGATTGAACCCAGGCCTTGCACTTGCTACGCAGATGCTCAAACCAAAGACCTATCTCCCTGGCACCAGGAGCCCAGTTTTGAAAAACATTCAAATCTTTTGAGAGCAGGTCCTACTGTGTAGAGATTATAAATTACCAAGATAATTAATTCAAATTGTTCTATTGAAATGTCTCTTTCCAAGGATATTCATAATCATGAACTTTTTTTCTTTTAAATTAATAGAATTTATATAAAGTCATTGTTAGCTTTATAGGAAATTTGAAAAGTACAGAAACCCTTCAGCATATTTATTTATGCTTTAGCTTTAATTTCATAAACCTGACAAAGGACGCCCAGGTTAGTTCTTCCTTCATATCTATGAAATAAATCCAGGCCGTAGCAATGTCTTGTAAAGATGGTCTGTGGCCATCTTGCAGGTGTATATCCAGTGCACAATTGGGTGATCTTAGTATCCTTTATGAAAATCAATTGGCTAATCTGAATGGACTTATTTTGGGGAGCTGTATTCTGTCTCATTAGTTTCTGATACTATTAGTTTCTGCTTTTATGCCAGTTGTGCTGTTTAGTTATCATAGATCTGTAATATATTTTGAAATTAGGTACTTTGATGTCACTGGCTTTCTCCTTTTAATCTGAGATTGCGTTGGCTGTTTGGGGCTCTTTTGCTTAAGATTATTTTGGATACTTTGTATCCTCAATGAACTTTCAGGTTGTTGCTGTATTTCTAAAATAGAAAGTTATTTGTGAAAAATGTTATTGGACTTGTGATAGAGAACACAATAAAGCTATAGACTGTCTTGGATAATTGGCTTGTTGGTTTTTTAATATTAATTTTCCAAGTTTTAGAGGCAGGACCTTTGTCTGTAGTTCAGGAAGGGATTGAACTGCAATTTTCCCTCATCCTCCTGAGTGTTGGAATTATAGGCATGTGTCCTTATGCATATCACTTTTTAAAAATTATGTTATTATACATTATGTTTAAATTTATTTGTGTCTTTTTCAATACAGTTTATCAGTATTTTATAACTATTTATTCACTTCTTGGTCAAATTTATCTGTGTTTTCTTGATTAGATTGTACTTAAGATTGTTTTGTTAATTTCTTAAATCATTGTCTTATTCTATTTATGCTGTTTTAACTACATGCTTCAGGCTGGGTATTTTCTAGTAACAGAAATCAATTTTTTATCCTTTAGTAGCATAAAAAGGTCAGGATAGAGGCACCTAGCGATTCGGTGCTGATATCTGAGGTCAGCTAATATATTTAATATTAATTTTAAATATTATCCTTTCATACATAATCCCTTGTTTTGAATCTTCCCCTAGCAAAAGGATTAATCATTTATCTTCACGTATCAGAAAGGACCAAAAGGGACAAACTAGCTCCCCTAGCCCTGTCATAAGCTTGCAGAGGCCATTCATAAAGGTAAGTTTTCATGACAGTTGCTTCGTAAAGGCTTTCTCCTAATACCATCACATTGGGTCTCAGGCTCCAAAATTGGAGGCTTAAGGGAAATTCTTGTCATACTAACCTTAAACAAAATCAAACCAAAGTCAATTAAACACTTAAATGGATTCCCTATAGAGAAAAACTTCCCTAAAATTTGTCTATATGACAATATCTTTTTTTAATGTATTTGGTATAGGTCCTCACTGTGAGTTCACACTCATAGTGATCCTCCTGTTTTCAGCATGCTGGGATTACAGGCATGTACCACCAAACTCAGACTCAGCGGCTGGCTCTGCACACCCAGGGTAGGGCTGGTATGGTGCCGGGGACAGAACTTGACTAAGCAGGCACTTAGCCCACTGAGCTATCTCGCTGGTTCTGCACAACAGTATCTTGAATATGACTTCAAAATCAAAGGCAATTAAGCATGAAATAGGCAATAATAGGTCATCAAACTAAAATGCATTTTCATGGCTAAGAAACTGAGTAATAGAGTAAAGACACACCAACACAATGGGAAAAAAATTGAAAATCATCAACTGATAACAATATAATATTGCTGTTACATGAGGAACACAAAGAACTCAATAGCAAGTAAAAAAAATCTCATTAAACGACAGGGTAAAGCATCTATACAGCTATTTCCACACCAAAGACAAACAAATAGTCAAAGGTTTATGTGCAAAGCTTAACTATCTGCAATCACCAGTAAAATGTGCATCCAAAGAACAGCAAAACTGATAGACCTTTTTTTAGGCACCCAGCACAGCAGAAAAACAAGAAGAAGGGAGAAGAGAAAGGGACTTTATTTTCTTGGAGGACATAGAAAGAATGTGGTGAAGCTATAAAATTCTTTCCATTGTAACAAAGCGAGCTGAGGCTTTTATGACCTTTTGCCAGGGATGGAGTTGGAAGAGGATGTTTAACTGTACCTGAGGGAGCTGATAGTGGGTCTTCCCTGTGGTAGAGGGAAGGGTGAAAGGAAATTGTATGCTGGGCTGAGGTGGAGAAGAATTGTCTTGGTGAAGATGGGCCTTTGTTTTAAGGGCGTCAGCCATATTAGATGACAACCATAATGATTTCAGCGATTTATGCTAGGGCCAGAACCTATCAAAAACAGCACCTCCAACCTACTGGGGGTCTCATAAAAAAATGAGAAAAAAGTGTTGATAAGGTTATGGAGCAAAGAAAACCTTTGTATGCTACGGGTGGGAATGTGCATTTTTAAGTTATTAATAGTATGGATGGTCAAAAATTAAAATTAGAGCTACCATGTGATTTGGCATACCCAAAGGATATTAAATTTCTATGTCAAAAACAGCTGTATTTCCATGTGCACTTAATTTAATCTGAATATCTAAGTAGAAGAGACAGTGAGATGTTTCTCACTGTATAATATAATACAATATATTATATGAAATGTGACTGAAAAATGCACTGAGGGCCAGGGAGATAGCTTGGCAGACGAAGCACCTACTTATGCAAGCACAGGGACGGGGGTTTGACCCCCAGTACCACATGCTGTGCTGGCCCTGCCCCCAGGCATGCGGGCCGGCCGCCCAGTGGGGAGGTGGGAGTGGTAGCACATGCCTGTGGTCCCAGGGTTTGGAGTATCACTAGGAGTTGAGCTGTGTAGTGAGGCACTGTATGAAATGCATTAAATAAAAAGGAAAACACACTGAATATTTAAATGTTAAGAAAATGTAGTAGAATAAAAGACACACAGACAACAATCAGCTGTAAAAAATATCAGTTCTGGACATACTTACCTCATGGTTCTTGCCACTCTGCAAAGAAGTTTGGGAAATTCCATTCTTTTTTTTTTCACGGAACCGGGAGTTGAACTCAGGCCCTTGCACTTGCCAGGAAGCACTTATTCTACTGAGCGACGTCCCTGGCCCAGAAGTTCCATTCTTGAGTCCATGTAGTTGCACTCTTGCAGCTGTCTTGGTGTATTGAATTGATTCCAAATGTATGTGAAGCAGGCCCACGGACTCAGATCTGGTGAGTTAGTGGCTGATAATACGTCTTAGTAGTATTAGAAACCTACCACTCCGTGGTGTGACACATGGGACATTTACTATTCTTTTGACCTCACCCACGAATGAACCAGGATGGCTTCTGAAAATATCAAGAAAGGCTAGATAAGAGTGTTCAAAGTGAGGGGAGTATTTTGTTAGGGATTAATGTCAGTGTGTCATTTTTCTGTAATAATATTAAACATTCACCATGTGTTTTCTTCATAGCTCACACATTAGCCTATGTACAAACCTGTCAACAAAGGCATAGTACTCAATTTAATAGAAAAGGATTTCTTGTCCCTGGTAGCATTAATGACTCAAGAGGATGTTATCTGAAGTAGGGCAGGCACAGGAGGATCAGTACAACAATGTCACTTATATGTGGTACCTTTAACCCTTTATTATGAATAGACAGGA
>PVKA01041397.1:0-18106 GCA_004027165.1 Ctenomys sociabilis | reverse complement strand
GGAGGAGGGGCCCTGGGAGTCGGGGAGTAAAGTAGCCAAGGGGATTCAGGGTTCTAAAGTAGGAGGAGCATGTCCCACTAGCCCTGTCATCAGTCACCCCTCCATCTCTATGCCTCTACTATCTACCGTTCCACTTTTCCACCCATCCATCTACCCATCCGCTCACCCACCCACCTACCCATCCACGCATCCATCTGCCCATCCACACACACACCCACCCCTCTACCCATCCATCCATCTGCTCACCCATCCTCCTGCCCATCTATCCATCCATCCATCTACCCCCCACACTCATCCATCCATCTACCCACTCACCCCTCCACCCATCCACCCACCCACCCACCCATCCAGCCATCCAGCCATCCAGCTAGCCAGCCACTTCACTGTCCTATTCCTAGGCATGATAAATCCAGACCAGAACTGAACATGTTCTCCTTCCATCCCTTCTGGGTCTTGGGGGCCACCAAAATACCTCTACCCAGCACACATTCTACAGGCCTCCTTTTTAATCCTGTTTCTACCCTAAAGGACACTCTGGCTCAAGACCCCCAGAGATCAGCTCTGAGCTGGAGGTGTAGCTCAGTGGTACAGAACTTGCCTAGCATTCTGAAGACCCTGGATTCTCACCCCACCCCAGTGCTGAAAAAGAATTCTGAACTCTTCTCTCCCCAGGCCTAGAATGGCCCAGTCCTACACAGTAACTAAAAATGCTGAGGGGTTATGGAATGATCATGGTACCCGAAGCAGATGAGGGTAACCAAGTAGGGACCCACACACACACACACCTGGGAGTCTTCAGAAGAGCTTTGACATCTCGGGATTTCTGGGATGCAAGGTATGTCTTTATCAACTTGTCAAAGTCCCTACACAGACCTCTTTTCTCTCAGGTCTACAGAAGCTTCCCATCGGGGATTGAACTCAGGCCCTTGCATTTGCCAGGGAAGTGCTTATTCCACTGAGCCATCTTCCCCGGCCAGACCCTCATTCCTAGCAACCCTTTTACATCTACCTACCTCCAGGCTTCCTAGTGGTGTGGGTCTTATGTCCTTGTTACTGTTGGATGGGTGAGTGGATGGATGGGTGGGTGGGTAGATGGATGGATGGGTGGATGGGTGGATGGATGGATGGGTAGATGGATGGGTAGGTGGATGGATGGATGTAGATGGATGGGGAAGTGGATGGATCAATGGATAGGTGAGTAATGGATGAATGAATGTATGAAAGAATGGAAGAATGGATGGGTGATAGAATGGGAAGACATGTTCTTTCAGGACCCTGAATCCCATTTGCTGCCTTTGTTTTTTCTTGCTCTCAGGGCTTCTTCCTCTAAGCTACACCTGGCTCTGACCAGTAGGAGAAAGTATAATATCCAACCCCCCAAGCCCCTGGTTCATCCCTTTTCTGCTTTCCCAGCCCTTCCCAGACTCCAGGCTCACTTGCTCAAGGTGATATTGGTGCTGTGGTCTCGCTCCTGAGACAGGACATGGAAAATCCAGTTCTAGAACCCAAGAAGGTAGTAAAGAAAATGGCTCGTACACCTTCCCTCCCAGCCATGGCCCTGCCACCCGAGGGTAAGCACATCCTGGCCCTGCACCTCCTGAAGCCCTGGAGGGCCCCAGGCTGGGAGCAAGAGGAGTGTCATAGGGAGCTGGGCCGCTGTTGTGGGAGGACGGCCCCACCCCAGCTCCATGGGGTTGTTGCTCCCACCACCCAGAACCCCAGTCCTGCCCCCACAGCAGGCCCAGCCTCTGGGTCCCAGCTTAGAAGTTGCCTTTTACACAGACTTTTCCCTGACCCCTGGAGTGGCTGTCCTTGTAACTCTCGCCCATGGTCCTGTCTATTGCCTTCATAACCATGAGCACACCTTGAGATGGTTTTATTTCTATATGTGTACAAGGAGTGCTGAAAATGTGCAGTGAATGTTTAGATTAAAAAGTGTGTTATGGTAAAAGGCACATCACTGTAAATCCCCTCCAAATGCTTCCCTTTGCTTCTCCCACTCATTCCTTTGTTCCTGCCATCTTAAGAAGCAGTTCTGCAATCCTTTTTCTTCAGTGGCTTTAAAAGGCATATGAAGACTAGCTGTGGTGGTGCACACCTGTAATCCCAGCACTGGGGCAGCTGAGACAGGAGGAACCCTACAAGTCCAAGCTGTATTGTGAGACCATATACCAAATACATAAAAGGTATGTGAAAAATAAAGTGGATTCTGCTGCTGAGTGCCACCCCGGGCGGGCAGGCACCTGGATGCAGCACAGCAGGCCCTCACCCCCAGAGTCTCCGGGCCTGGCACCATCCCCCTTCTGGTGCTTCCCTGATGTCAGTGCCCATGGACACTGAGTGCTTTGAGTCAATTCAGGACATGAAGGTAGGCATGAGATTGCAAGTAAAGACACTCAGAACAGGGGCCTTCTACAGCCGCTCCAGCAGTGGTAAGCACAGTGGTGCACGCCTGTGATCCAGTGCTCTGGGAGGCTGAGGCAGGAGGACTGCAAGCTCGACCACTGAGCCAGCCTGAGCCACTTAGTCAGATCTCTCAGAGCGAAGTCCAGAGTTCAGTGTCCAGCACAAAATGAACAAGCGATGGGATAAGTTGTGTTTGAAGTGGGAGATTAATAGCAATGAGCCTTTTATAGTAATAAATGCAAAAAAGTTTAAACGTTCACAGCATTTTTTGTTGATACCTCATGTATTGTCCCTCTCCAGTTAGACCTTGAACTCTGTAAGTGCTATGTCTGCCTTATGCACTGCTGTGTCCCTGATGCAGGGCCTTGGGGGGTATTGAGGGGGACATGAGGGGAAGAACAGGAACGGAGGGAAGGAAGGAGGGAGGGAGAAGGAGGGAGGAGGGAAGGAAAGGGGGTGGGGAGGAGGGAGGGAGGGAGACAGGGAAAGAGGAGGAAGGGAGGGAGAAAAGAGGGAGGAAGAGAAAAATGGAGATGGAAAGAAGGGAGGGAAAGAGGGAGGAAGAGGGAAAGGGAAGGGATGGATTGAGGGAGGAAGGGAGAGAAGGAGGGAAAGGGGAGGAAGAGGGAGGGAAAAGGAGGGAAGGAGGGAGGGAAAAGGGAAAGAAAGTCCCTTTCTAAGTTCCAGAGTTGTCCTGCTGGCCCAAAGACAGGGCAAGGGCCTCCGGCAACCCCACCTCACCTCTGAGGCCTCAGAGGGCCAGTCGGCCATGGAGATAGTCATTTTGTACTGGGTGTCACTGGAAGAGAGAGGGCGGCCTTGTTGCTGTCCTGCCACGGCTGTCCCCTCAGCCTCCCGCATCAGTGGCCTCCCTCCTACACTCACTTGCAGGACTCCTTGCACATGCGGATACAGGACTCCCTCTGGGCCAGGCTCATCCGCAGGTTGAAGTAGCAGTAGGCTGGCAGGGGAGGAGGACATGGTGGGAGAACTGGGGCCTCCGGGGCTGCCCCTGCCCGTGGTGGAGAATCACTGCCTCCGCCCCCAGGACCTGCAGCAGTTTGTCTGGCCCCGTCCAGCTTGGAGGTGCCCCGTCACATGCCCACCTCTGGAAGTCAGGGCAGCTGTCCCTTAGCACCTTCATGGGTCATGGGACCATGCACAAAGAAAGGGCTGAGCGCTGGCTGGGACAACCCCTGTCCTATCGCGTGTGGGTCACGTTGGCTTTTAGAGGTGGCAGGGCCACTGCAGTGACGACACCCACTGTCCTTCGGACTCTGAGCCCTTTAGGCCCAGCCCCTGCGCTTTCAAGTTTCGGGCGCTTGGAAGCCACCATCAGGACGGGCTTCCCATCTCTGCCCCGGGCCTGGCTCCCCACAGAGAGATGGAGCCCACACAGCCCCAGACAGATGCAAGGGTGGGCAGTGGCCCTGTGCGTGCGCGCGAGCCAGGTGTGCAGAAGCCCGAGCTCGCGCTGCAGCCCGCCGTAATCGCTGGCAGGAAGCCCACTCACCCCAGTCTGGGAAGTCCCGACTGTTGCAGTATCTCTGTCCAGGGGGCAGGGGGTACAGGTAGTGGCCGCAGCTGCAGTTCTGAATCATATGCTCTTGGAAGCAGGAGTGAAGGCAGGCCTGGGGTGCAGAGGGAACACAGGCATGTGGGGGAGGAAGGGGCTGGGGGCCAGCTGCACCGAGGGGTCCCTTCCAGCCAGGGGGAGCCCATTGAACTGCAGCCGAGCCCCGTGCAGTGGGTGTGTCTGTCCTTGTCTCATAGGCTAGGCCACAGGCCCCTGGGCCCTGTAGAGGCCTTGCGCAGACCCCAGCGCCAAGACCTCCCCACCGAGAACTGGGGGCCCGGGAGGGAAGGGCACTGTGGGATCCCCCCAAACAGCCTGGTCCCCGGGTGCCAGTGCCCATCCAAGCTTTCTGCATACGAGGGCTCAGGAAGGTGGCCTGAACCCTTTCCTCCTGGAGGGGACTCAGGGACAGAAGGATCAGTAACCTTCCTTCACCTTCTTAGGAACAATGGCAGAGGAAGTGGCCAGAAGGCCCTTGTTTGGGAGGGTGGAGCAGAGCAAGCACAGGTACCCCTTCCCCGGAATTGGATGCGGGGAGTCTGTGCTCACTGCGCCCCAACATCTGGGCTTTCGGGTGACTGTGGCCTGGTTTCAGGGTCTGGGCAAGTGTAATGCCTGAGCTTTTTACTCATGGCTGAAGGAGGCGCACAGCAGACCTGCCTCTTGGCCAGACATGCAGAGCACTGTACGGTCACTTGTGCCCTCTCCTGCTGCGTCCGCCCTGACTCTATAGGCTCCCAGCTCCCACCCTGGCCAGCCGCTCCGGGCCTCTGCCTGTGTCCCCAAGGCTGCCAGGAACCCTCCTGTCCCACTGCCCTGCTGCCTCCTACCCACGTGAAGGCGGCCCATCTTTCTCTTCTCTCCCAAGAGCTGAGGTCCCTGTGAGCAGGAGAAGGGGGTGAGGCTGGCATGTTAAATGGCATAGCTAGGTGCCAGAATAGGGGCTGGAGTGTGTGCGCTGGCCAGCCAGGTGCCCTGCATGCTGCAGGCCCACAGGGGCGTGGCCAATACCCAACCTCTCCACAACTGAAAGAAGACCGCTGGGCAAGAGGTGGCCAACCAGCCAGGCTGAGCAGATGGGCCCACCCATAGGGCAGGGAGGGGGCAGGAGGGTCAGCTGCCTGTGACTGAGGTGCAAAGGGCAGCCATGCCCAGCAGGAGTGGGCACCAGCTGCCTCGATTTGCTTCAGTTTATCTGTCAGCCCAGCTTGGGCTGGGGGCAAAGTGTCGCACATGGCCACCCTGGCCAGTGCTGGAATGCTTCATCCTCCTCTAATGAGGCAGTTTTGGGAGTGGACAGTGCTTGGCTGACCCTGAGATCAGTGCAACAGGGAACCCTCCAGCTGCTACAGAGGGGCTCGGGGACAGATAGAGAGGAGGCTCCCCAGGACATCGATGCAGTGCTCCGACTGGGATCTGTGGCTCAGAAGTTCTTCATTCTTAAAACAGTACTGAAAATAGCGCCCACGTCCTAGGAGGACATAACTTATGTAACTCCATAAGTTATGATGTAACTTATGTAAAACTCCAAGGTGCTAGCCCTCGGCAAGCCTGCGCCAATCTGTTGCTATTATTAGTAACGATTTCCTCCCAAGGGGGTTGAAGGATTCAAACAGTGATGTAACCTGTGTGAACTCCTAGCGTAGGCTCTCACACCCACGAGCAGAGTCATATAGTGTCAGATGCCGTTTGTGTCTTCTTCTTGAGAGACCCCAGGGTTAGATCCCAGAGAATGCTGGGTGTTCTGAAGCCCTATTTGCCTAGGTCAGAGTGAGAAGGGGGCAGCCCCAGGCCTGGATGAGAACCAGGGAATTGTGCCTGCGCTGCAGGTCCCGGTGTGCTGTGGCCACCTGGTAAGATCCAACAGTTCCTTCGGCCAATGGGAAGGGAACTGGAGACGGTGGGGGGAAGGGTGGTAACAAAGCCATTAAGGTGTGTCACACCCAGGCACCAGCCCCCAGGAATCCAACTGTGACAGAGAGCAAGCCTGTGCTGATAAACCATGACTCCGGCAGAGCCAGAGCACTGGTGCGGGCTGCCTACCTGGATGGAGTAGGTGGTGTTGTAGCCGCTGTAGAGGTTTCGGATGGCAACATCAGAGCCGTTCCTGGTGCATGGACTGTAGGGTTCGCCCATGCGCTGCAGCTTGTCCTGGTGGAGAGATTACTCGTGGGGACCCCTGGGTACCTCTGTCCCATCTAATGCCAGGAACAGGATACTGGGAAAGGAGGTAGGCTGCAGGTCCCACAGGTGCCTGATAGCTCAGCTTGCCCCACGGGTTTGCTCCACCGGGGCAGGGGCAGAAGGGCCAGGGAAGGGGATGGGGTGCTGGGTCCCTTCCTTTCAAGCTGCCCTGGGTGCTGCCGTACCACCAGCACCCCGATGGAGGTCTCGGTGCCCGACGTGGCATAGATGCCTTCCTCTTTGATGAACGGGTACGTCCTCTGCTCGTGCAGCACTAGCCGGGCGCCCGCGGTGGACGCGAGGAAGGGGACATAGTCCTCCTGGTCTATGTCCAGGATCAGTTTCAGACCTGGGGAGGGCAGGCTGAGGCTGTGGAGCTGTTCTGCACCCGGGCAGCAGGGAGACCCACCCTGGTCGCTCGCTCACTCGCTCGCTCTCTCACAGAACTCAGTCCAGCCCGGGCCCCCCAGGGTCTTCCTGTTGGCATGAACATCAGCTCACACCTTTTGCCTTCTGTGCTGCCCCATCATATTTTCCCTGGGCTGCTTTTGCCCCACCCCGAATAATCTCTTACCTGCACAGCAGGTAGGTCCAGGAGGTAGACAGGCCCATCACCGCCCTCCTGGCCAGCCAGGTCCCCACAGAGTCCCTGAGATTCTGGGCCCCTTCCAGTCATGATACTTCCTGCTCTGGCACGCCTTCCCCTCACCCTTGCCTGGAGACTCCAGCTTTTCCTCCTACTCTCGGATCATAAGCCACTTGGTCCGGAAGCATCCCAACTGCATGTACTGGGTCCCAGGGTCCACCCGTGCCCCTTGCACTGGGACTTCCCTTCCCAGCACCTGCCTCACTGGTGTGATTCTTCCTCATTCAACTCTCCTCTTCTGGAGGGACCAGACCCCTATGTGCTGGCTGCTAGAGGTGGCTCCTGGGCTTAGCACTGCCGGGCTGAAGTTCATGGAGCACTTGGGTGGGCTGAGTGCCCCAGGGTGTGCTTACTTCTCCACAACCTCTGCGGGCTCACAGAGCCACGTGATAGAAGTTTTGTTACTATCCCCATTTTGCAGATGAGGAAACTGGGGAATGGCAAAGTCAGTGTAATTTTGAGCCTCTGTAAAATGAGTGTCCTGGCACCTTTGTGACAGTATTTTTAGGAACAAGGGCCAGGGGAAAGTGTCAGCCCACTGTTGCCCTGCTGGCTAGGAGCCCACCTCCTGGTGGCCAGGAGATCACAGGCCGAGGGTGTGAGGAAAGTTTCACCAAACCTGTGTCCAGCTATAGGCCTGAAAGCCACACCCAGTACAAGCTCCCCACCCTTCAGGAGAGGGCATCTGCCACGGACCATCCTGACAGCTCTCTGTTCCCTCGAGCCCTGTCTGTGCATCTGGCTCCTCACAGCTAACTGTATAAACTGGGGCGGGGTGCCCTCCCTCCTTGAGGAGGCTAGAGGTTTGAAGGTTTGAGCCCAGCCTGAGGGAGTTAGTGATTCTATAAGATGCTGTTATAAAATAAGAACAAAGAGGGCTGGGGCGGTAACTCAGAGCAACAGAACAAACTGCACAGCACTGAGGCTGAGAGTAAGAGCCTATAGTAAGGAATATCTGGAGTCCTCGGAGCACTGCTCCCAGGCATGGGGCAACAGCTTACCCTGTGAGGTCACACTATCTGCTCTACATGCCCATGCCTGGGTCTCCAAAGGGGAAACTGAGGCTTTGAGAGGCAGGGTCTTGACTCAGAGGCACCCGATGAGTCAGTGTGGAGCTCCTAGCCGCAGCCCAGCCACTCTGGGGCCCTCGCTTTGCTCCTTTGCAAGCCCAGGGTCTAACTGAGTACCACAGAGCGGGGGAGGGGGGGCCTGCACGTGGCTGGACATGGTGAGGGCCCCACAGCGCCCCCATTGGTGGTGCCTCCTCGGGCCTGCTCTCAGGCTTGCTGAAAGGCCTAGGGTCTTCCAGGCTGCAGGGCCCTGGTGTAAAGCCCTGTCCCGGCTCTGGCCTCAGGACAAACCAACACTCACCGAATTCTGCCCCAGGGTTGGCCGAAGGGAGTGCTGCCTCCACCATGCCCCAGTTGAAGATGTAGCAGTTGCCGTAGTCGGGATAGAAGATGGACGTGAAGTTCCTAAAAGAAGACAGCATGGACTAAAGGGCAGGGCCCAGCAGCCAGTGCCTCCCCAGCTGTTCTAGGAGCGTCTGCTGTCCCCAGGGAAGCTGGCTTGCCCTGGCCACCCTCCAGTTGCTGCCCAGAGCAGTTCAGGAGGGTGAGGCAGGCATCAGGTCACTAGGTCCACCGCCCCTGTGGGAACCAGGGAAGGAATATCGCCTCGCTTTGGTTGCACCATGAGTTATGTTGGATTTTTGTCCATTGAGACAGGAGCTTGCTGTGCAGTTCAGCCTGTCTTTGAGCTTGCATCCCAGGCTGGCCTTGAACTTACAGTGATCCTCTTGCCTCAGCCTCCACAGTGCTGGTTGCCATGAATAATGAAAGAGAACTTTCTAGATATTTGCATCTGTCATTAATATCTACAAAAATATGTGCCCACGTTCTAGCCCCAGGAGCTTATTTGGAAAAAGTCTCCACAGATATAATCAAGGATAGTAAGGCGGGGACAACTCAGGTTATCCAGATAGGGCCTGAATCCAGCACCAAGCATCCTTATGCAGGTAGAAGAGGAGAATCCACCGCTGTGGAGAAGTCACGGAGAGACGGCAGCCGGATCCCCCCAGAGCCTCTGCAAGAACTGTCCTGCCAGCATCTGGTTTCTCCACCAGCTTTTTTATTTTTTTTATTTTTTTATGGAACTGGGGATTGAACTCAGGCTCTTGCACTTGCCAGGGAAGCGCTTATTCTACTGAGCAATCTTCCTGGTCCAGCATCTGGCTTCTGTGGGTACCAGAATTCTTCGTGGGAGAACAAGTTTCAAACCACTTGGTGTACGGAAACCATCATGGGACCACGGGAACCTGAGACCACACATGAGAAACAGTGGTGCCAGACAGTGACTGCTCCACTGCTCCAGGCTGCTGGGGACCCAGTGAGGTGGGCAGGGTGAGCTTGGGACAAGGAGAGGAGACAGATGGAGACAGAGGCTCCGAGAAGTGCCATGAGCAGGCAGCCCCTTTGGGCTAAGTGTTTCCTAAGGAAAGACTCTAAATATGAATGTTTCCAAAAAGTGCTCTGTGGGGTTGTAACAGTGTAATGTAGCTTCATTAAATATAGAACTCATTAAAAACACATCACTCAGAAGGTCTATGGGTACAGCTCAGTAGCAAAGCATGCCCTTTGTGTGTGTGCCACCCTGGA
Organism: Ctenomys sociabilis; assembly: GCA_004027165.1. Classification (NCBI taxonomy): domain Eukaryota; kingdom Metazoa; phylum Chordata; class Mammalia; order Rodentia; family Ctenomyidae; genus Ctenomys; species Ctenomys sociabilis. The sequence goes on along the minus strand of PVKA01041397.1, from coordinate 8,637 downwards.
TTTAATCTCTAGCACCAGCCAAAACATGGAAAACCAAGAAAAATGCGATCTCCCTCATATGAAACATTTCCAGCAGAAAAAAGCAGCGAAGGAAGCCCCTACCAGTGTCCGCTCAGTTCTCACTCTGCTTGGCTGAGCAGTCTTCATTGCTGCCCTCCACCGACTCTCCCTTCCATACATTGTGCTTTCTTTGTTCTTTTGACACAGGGTCTCATTATGCAGCTCGGGCTGGCCTTGAGCTCACTTTGTAGCCTAGCCTAGTTTCAAGTTTGCAAGGATCCTCCTGGCTCAGCCTCCTGAGTGCTGGGGTTACAGGTGTGCACCACCACATCTGGCTTCCTGTAGATTTTTCTGAAGCGAATCTCAGACTTTTAAAAAAAATTATATGTATATATATATATATATGTTTTATTTATTTATTTGGTACAGGGTCTCTCTATACACTCAGACTCAAAGTGAGCCTCCTGTCTCAGACTCCCCATTGCTGGAATTATAGGTGTGCACCACCACCCTTGTTTTGGGAGCCAGCACAGTGCCCCCAGGGTTCCAGTATTGCTGATACAGCATGCAATACTAGGGATAGAACTTGGATCCTTGTGCTTACCAGGCAGGTGCTTATACCACTAAGCTATCTCTTCAGCCTCACCATGTTTAAAATAACAAAATTTCTTGATACTATTACAAATTCAATTGAAAGTTCCACTTGCCTTACAAATATCAATTTTGTTTCTATAATTTTATGGTTTAAATTGAGGCACACGCAATTTTTACATATAGTTGGTTGATGTGCCTTTAAAATTTCCTTTCATCTATTGCTTCCCTCCATCTGACTGTTTTCATGTGACACAACTGTTACCAAGAGCTCCAGGGCCAGGTGCAGTGTCACATGTCTGCAGTGCTAGCAGCCGAGGAGTTTGAGTCCAGCCTGGCCAACTTAGAGACTTTTTAAGGCCCTGCATAAAATAAAGAATGCTGGTTTGTTTCTGGTAATGTCTGAAGAGGAGTGAGTCAAGTTAATCACTGAAGAAGTAGCCCACTCCAGAAAATTAGAATAGGATTGATCTCCTTGCTATTAGGAAATACTGGAGACAAAATGCTATCTTGCTGTTAAAAGATACTATAGTAGGGGCCAGGAGATAGCTCAGCTGCATAAGTGCCTGTCTGGCAAGTGCAAGGTCCTCGGTTCGATCCCCAATACCAGACAAACAAACAAACAAGATGCTGCAGTAAATCTGAAAAACCTATATTGTGGAGGGACTTGATAGGATAATCACTCTTCTTCAAAGAGTAAATTATAAGGGAGAAAGCGGGACAAAGTATAGATTCATCGAAAATTAGAAGACGAGTGAAAATAGCTTAAAAGGTCACTCTCCCAGAAGTGGCAGTAGAATGATGGTTGCCAGAGGCCGGGGAGGGCAGAGGGAGGATGGGAGAGGCTGCGTGACCGGCACCAGCACACAGCCACACAGCAGGAGCGAGTTCTAGTCTTCAGCCGTGCGAGTATAGCTCATATGTTCCACTGAAACACTAGAAGGGAAGCCAGGCATGGTGGTGCCTGTCTGGAATCCCAGCACCCGGCAGGCAGAGGGTCACTGTGAGCTCAAGAACAGCCTGAACTATACAGTGAGACCCTGCCTCAAAAAACAAAACCAAAACAGAATCTGAAGAAACAAAAAGAGATGTTTGAATCTTCCCAACAGAGCAATAGAAGTGTTTGAGGAGAGGGAACTGTTAACTACCCTGATGGGACCTTACAAATAGTAGGGTTCAGGGCCAGGGGTACAGCTCAGCAGCATCAGTGCCTGTCTGGCATGCACAAGGCCCTGAGTTTGAGCCCCAGTCCAAAAAACAAGAAACTCCACATAGTAGACATTTACAGAATTGTCGCACCATATTCCATAAATATGCATATTATATGTCAACTTTTAAAAAATGATTAATTGGTTAAAGATTATAATGTAGACTTTCACTGGCTTGACTAAACAAACATGACATTTATAAGCAAGAATATGATTGGATAGTTGATGTTACTGAGGAATGACTATGAATGTTCACATGGTTATTATTTTTTTTTTTTAAACAGAGGTGTTGGTGGATGTAGCTCCGTGGTACAGCCCTTGTGTGGTACAAGGCCTCGGGTGGCGTCCTTAACACAGAGACCTAGTTACTGATAGAGTCCTGGTATCTCGAGCACCTGTAGACAGCCCTGGGGGTTGGGCTGATTCCCAGTTGTTGAATTTGAAGTCATGGTTGGTCATTGAATTCTGTTCTGTCCCGGTGCATGTCCTCATCTCCACCAACAGCTTTAAGACATTTGTCTATGATTTTGCATTGTCCTTTTGTATTTATTAAAAATAAAAAGGAACAGGAATGGGTACCTCCATGCCACAAAACAATTTTATGTGCAGAGCTGTCTGTCCAGCTCTGTATGCTGCTGCCCACATTCGGGCCCAGGTTGAACATTTCTGCATGGATTATCTCAGAATAACCCCGGTGAGGTCAGGTGCTGTTTTCCCCGATTTTAGATAAGGCAGACTTGCCGTATCTTTCATCTCAGCCTCCCGGGGGACGGGTTGGTGCATCTGAGACATCCGGCCCAGCAGCCAGTGCAGCCACTGCGTCTGGCTTCCAGCGCTGTTCCACCCTCTGGGCTTCGGCTTCCTTGCTGGTGCAAGGGGAATGAGGAGGCAGCCCCTGATGTTGGGCCAACAAACATTTGCTGAGGCTGGTGCTGGGCTGCGTAGTGGGGAGGGGAGATGGGGCTCCCTCCATGCCCCCCATACTGTGGTTCCTGATGTCTGGGGCACCGGCTCAGTCTTGTGCTTGCAAAGTGTGGCTCAAGCCTGCCCCGTCATCTCCGAGTTCCCACCGTGGTGCAAGCCCCCAGCACTTCCTGCCTGAAGCCCCACAGCAGCCTCTGCTGGATCCTTCTCCTTTACAGCCCTGCAGTAAGGCTGGCATGCACTTCCGAGGGTCGAACAGTACACACCCAGCTCAGGCCCCTGCCAGTGTCCCTTGCTGCTATTCACAGAATCAAGTGCACGCTTGCTCCCGAGGTTTCCAGAGTCAAGCCTTCAGCACTGCTGCCGCCTCACATTGGCCTCTCAGCACCTCCAAAGGATCAGCTTCTCCCCGTTCCACAGGTCTCATCTGCTCTGAGGCCTCCGGTGACCTCGTGCCCATGAGGAGTGATGGAGGCCAGTCCTTGGTGAAGAGAACTTCATGACCAGTAGTTAGCAAGAGATTTCCCACTAGCCGCCCTTGCGCATACTGCCTATTCCCTTTTCCGCATGCATCAGAAGGTGAAACCCTCGCGATCTGGTCACTCCTTTGTCTGCTGCCTCTGCTGCTGTGGGCTGAGGCCTCCTGACCTTGTTCTTGGAGGAGGCCAGCTCAGAGGGTCAGAGCACAGGTTCAGGAACAGGCCTGCTGCCACTTTAATTCTGGCTCTGTCTTTCCTAGCTGGGGAGCCTTGGGACTTCCTTGGGCTTATCTGCCCCTCTGTTCCCCGTCTGTTATGGTAACCCCAGCACCAGTGGCCACATGGCAGCCATGCTTCGGGGTCCCAGGAGGGTCAGATGCCTGGCATACTGTGACAGTAGAGGAATCCCAGGGTGACCGCTCACCTCTCTGTTTCCAGGGCTTGGCGCATAGGACAAAGACACTCAGTAAATATTTGGTGAATAAACTATAACATGATAAAGACATTGCAGAGATAAGCAGGGAGGGGTGATACCTAAGGCCAGGCCTGCCAGGGTGGGAGGAGGGTAGGGGGAGGTTTCTTGGGCGAGGGGAGGACTGGGGAGGACTTCAAGGGGGAACAAGAGACAGGAAAGGCTGGAGGGGGAGGAGAGGGGCTCTTGAGTCTTTATATTGGCAGGACCAGGGTTGGGGCCACAGGGGAAGAACATGGCAGTGCAAGCCAGCTGCAGCCAGGGACCTCTCTGGAGGCAGAGACCTTGCCCCAGCTGTGGGGACACAGCTTTCCTAGTCAGCCTCAGGCAGATGTGGCTGGGAGCAGGAGCTGGGGAGGGTGCGGCCGGATCCCTACTGTGGGGCTGTGTGCTCCCGCTCATCACTGTGCTGTGTGCTTGTTGCTGACGCTTCCCACCAAGCAGCAGTGCCCGGCTCTGGCTGCCTCTCTCCTGAGCCAGGACTCTTTCCTGGGACAGGGGCTGGGAGTTTGGGCAGAGGCCAGCAGCTCCAGGAGACAGCAGGTGCATTGTGCATGCTTGAGGGGCCCTAGGCAGGAGCGTCACTCAAGACCTGGCTAACTAATCCACACACTGAGAGATTCTAACCCCCACTTAAAAAAACAAAACAAAACAAGAAAAGGGGGGGGGGATGGCTCAGTAGAATAAACGCTTGCTTGGCAAGTGCCAGGGCCTGAGTTCAATCCCCAGTTCCACCAAAACAAATAAAAATAAATAAATAAATCAAAAAGTCTGGAGAGAGCATTAGGCTGGGAGGACCCTGGCTGACAGCAGCAGCAGCAGCAGCACCGTGTGGCCCAGAAGCAACCTGGGAAGCTGCCCTGGAGCTCTGGCTGCACCCTGAAGCAGCGAGGACAGTAATGACAGTAAAGCTCATAGGTGTTCAGGGCTTGCTTTCTAAATACAGCTCTCCAGTGAGAGGGTCCAGTAGCGCCAGGATGTGCTACGCTGAGCTGCTGCTAAGGATGATGTGATGAGGCAGGGGCATGGCAGGAACTCAGGCCTGCCCGGAAGAGCTTCCAGTGGCCTGAGCTGGAGGGGTTTAAGAAAGTAAGTAATGAGGTGCTCAATTACTCCTCAAGTATGCAGGAGCCCACACTGGTTCCTTAAAGAAATACCCCAATGTCTCCATCCTCTCTCTGGGAGATCATTGGAGCTTAACCCAACCCCCGCCCCAGCCTCTCCCCTGCTGCACAGCCGGGCTCAGGGCGCCACCTCCAAAGTGTGGCGCTGGCAGAGGACAGCAGTTCCTTCGTGGAGAAGTCGGGCAGACTGGGCAGAGCAGGCTCACCTCCTAGGCGGCATCCCACGGCCACCACGTGCCCTGCATGATGACGTCATGAAGAGGCTGCTCACCTACCTCCCCGGGGTGTTCTGCCCCTGACCACTGAGCTCCAGTGAATGAAAGAAAGCAAATCAGCTCCAGTGGAGGGCTTTCTACAACACACCTGACCAATGAGCCACAGCCGTCAAAGTCACTGCAAACAAGGATGCCTGGGAAACTGAGACACGAGGGTCACAGGATAGCTGAAAGCAACAGGATCTCCAGGGTGGAATCCTGGAACCCAGAGATCACTGGGAACAGCTGATTGCATCTGAAAGCAGCAGCTCATTTTCCCTCAAGTCACGTGCCAATATCGCCACCTTGGGTTTGTGTTTTGAGACACTGTCTCACTACTTAGCTCAGGCTGGCCTTGAGCTCATCTTGTAACCCAGGCTAGCATCAAACTCCCAAGAATCCTCCTGCCTCAGCCTCCTGAATGCTGGGATTCCAGACGTGTACCGTCACACTGAGCCACCATCTTAGTTTTGACTAAGGTTAGGTGACAGAGGAAACCACACACGGGGCCTAACAGAACTCTGGGCCGTGTTTGCAGCTTTTCTGTAACCCTAAAGTGAGTCCACAATAAATAGCAATTTCATAAACGTCTTTACAGCAGTGCGTGCTGGTGCACACCTGGAAGCTCCGCTCTTAGGCTCCACTGGTGGGTCATACTTTCCTAATACCAAGCTTTTACACGGGTGGACACTGCATCCCACAGCCCAGGGCCGGAGAAGGCAGAGACCCGGTCCTGCTCTGGGCTGGGGCTAGCATGGGAAGGCAGGGGAGAACTGGGCTGCCTTTCGTGCCACCAGGGCTGGCTCAGAAGGTGGGATGGCTGCAGAAGCTGCCTGACCTCACTCGCTGGCTCTTCCTTTCTGTGTCTCTGTCTGTCTTTTTGTGTTTCTATCTCTCTGTCTCTCCCTTTGTTCTTTTCTCTTTGTGGTACAGGGGGCTGAACGCAGGGCCTTCACACCCATCTACACCCCCAGACCTTTTCTCATTTTTCATCAAGACAAGAATCTCACTAAGTCATTAAGTTGCCCAGGCTCCTCCTGCTTCAGCCTCCCAGAGTAGACATTGGTGTCAGAGATCAGAAAATGTAGAGGGGTTGAAGCTGGGGGCCTACCCTGAATTCCTATCTGGTTCTACACTGGCCCCTTCTGCCCCCTTGAATGCAAAGCCAGGAGACCCACAGGGCCATGTGTGCTCGCAGCCAGGCTGCCTTGTGTGTGGGGCATGCCCAGCTCATCCTGCCCGGCTGGCCAAGCCTGGACCACATCAGGCCCACAGCTTGCTTGACCCTTTCCACTTCCTGTCCTGTACCCGAGTCCTACACTGCAGAGGCTGCTAGGTGTAAGGAAGGGGCTGGGTCGGGCTGGGCAGGCAAGGGGTTCAAAGACTCTCACCGGTAGCTGCAAGGCTCTGTCCCAAACAGGCAGGCCAGGATCATGTGCTCGGCTGGGTAGCCCATCTCCACCAGCTGCTGGTGTGACACCTGGGAGAAGATGTTGGTGGCCTGCAGGACATACCACTCGGTCACAGCCTGCGTGGCGCTGGTGAAGTTCCGGAAGGTGCACACAGTCCCGTTGAGGCTGCACTGCAGGGGCAAAGCGGGCTCCAGTGGGCATGGGCTTCTGTGTGCCCCTAGTCACTGGCAGGGCTAGTGAGGTACCTGGCTCACTGCCCCATGGCCACCCCTTGGCAGTGGGAATGTGGTCGCACCTGTACCCATTCTGGGGTCATGGCATCACAGAGTTGCATGGGGCCACGAGGAGTTCTGTGCAGTCATCAGCCCCAGCCTGGCACGTGCCATTATGCCATAGGCACACGCACAGGGCATGGACCCGCATCCACTGCCACACGATGGCATGTCACTGTGTGTGCAGATCCCTACGAGCCTCCAACACTGAACTACATGGTGGTGTTTCCTCTACTGAGGAGGAAGTCTCTCTATACTGTCCAGGCTGGCCTTGAACTCCTGGGTACGGGCAGTCCTCCTGCCTCAGTCTCCTGAATAGCTGGGACTGCCGCCACCTGCTTAGTCCATATACCTAGATTGGCACAAGTGGCCACCACACTTTAATGCCATGAGCCACCCCCACACCCATCCACACCCACCCATACCCCCACTCACACCCACACACTCAGCACCTCCTGGCTCCCTGACTTCCTCCCAAACCCCTGCCCCTGACTCCCAGAGGCCGCATGGACAACCTGGAGAGTCAGGGCTCAGGATGTGGCCTCCTCTTTGCTTGAGGAAGATGTAGGGTTGGTCAGCCCCGGGCTGCTGGGCTCAAAGTGAAAGCAGCAGGGCTCTGGCTGGTCCTGGAAGGGGCTCAGGAGCCCAGGCCTTTGCTCACCTTAGTGCAGGCCTGAGGGCTGGGGAAGTCGTGGCCCTGAGAGTGAGCAAAGCAGGCTGGAAGGCTGAGTGGGCTCCAGCCTGGTCCGGGTCTAGGCTGATCCTCAGAGTTACCAAGGAAACCACTGCAGGGTCCTGGCCCCCGCTGGGAAAAATACCTTCTCGAACTCTCCAGGAGCAGCGCTCAGGGCTTCACACTGGTGCACAGCACCCTTGGGGGGCCCGAGTCCGCGACAGGCCCTTCTTCCCACTCGTGGGCGCCTACAGCTGATGGCGTTTCAGTTTCCCTGGGTAAGTGGCTATTTCTTGGGGCCCACCTTGGCTTACATGGGCCAGGTACTGATGACTTGTGGCAAGGAGACTTGGGTCTTTAAGGAACAAAGCCCACCTCCCCCTTGTTCCAGAGGTCGACCTCACCCACAGCTCCCAGATCACATGACTCGGAACTGGCCAATCAGGGGAGCCCATCCTTTAGCCTGTTGTGGTTGGTTCAGCAGGGAGTGAACCTGGTGAGTGTCCCAGGCCCTTTGCTGAGACTACTGAGAAAGAGGGGCTCTCTGGGGAGATGGCAGCGCTGGCCAACTGCCAAGGGACCGAGAGGGCTTTTGTGTGGAGAGAGCCCCTGAGAGTAAGAGCAATCAGTAGAGAAGCTGAGGGAGATGAAGAGAAAAGCCCAGTGACATTGCTGGACATCTGGACCCAGACGCGCCCAGCACAGGCTGCTCTCGGGCCCTGTTGGTGTGGGGAGCCAAAGAATTCCCGGCTGTGCACTGGTGAAACTGAGCTAAATCAGCTGCGTCTGACAGGCTCGCTGACTTTGCAAACGGAAAACAGCAAAGCAAGCACCGGGTTCCCAGCGAGATTCGAGTCCCTGAAACAGGAGACTCCGTTGGGTGCAGGGCAAGGGCCCGTCGCGCGGTGCACTTACCAGTCTCATGGCCAGTTTATACCCGGGGGCGTTGCCCGCCCTGCCCGGGTCTGTGCTGTTGCCCGCCGAGGCATTGTGGTTGTCCCCAAAGAGGTCCAGGACCACTGGCTGGCGCGGGTCCCGCTCGTCGATGAGCACCAGGGGCGTGTGGTTCCAGAGCGAGAAGTTCAGCGCATCGGTGGTGTTGGCGTTGGGGGGCTCGGGGGCCAGGATCCTATCCAGGACCGCCTGCATCAGCTGGTCCAGGTCCTTCAGCAAGTGCTTGGCTTTGGAATACCTGGGTGGGGGAGAAGTTAGGGAGGGGGTGAAGGGG
>PVKA01041396.1:0-18115 GCA_004027165.1 Ctenomys sociabilis | reverse complement strand
CTTATTTTTTTTTTTTGTCTTTTTGAGACAGGGTCTCACTATGCAGTTCAGGCTGGCCTTGAGCTCACTTTGTAGCTCAGGCTGGTCTCGAACTCACAACAATCCTCCTGCCTCAGCCTCCCGAGTGCTGGGATTACAGGCATGCGCCACCACGCCCGGCTAGATTCTTATTTTTTTTGAGATGAGATCCTACTAAGTCACTAAGTTTCCCAGGCTGGGCTTCAACTTACAGTCTTTCTGCCTCAGCCTTCCAGAGTGTAGGTATTACAGGTACCTGTCACTGTCACTGTGCCTATCCTCCATAGACTTTGTGAACTCTGCTCTGAGCCAGGCACTGGGCAGGTGTCTGATAATAGGCTGAGGCCAGACAGATAATCAAGCCTACTTGTAGTTCCCAAGAGAGGAGACAATGCTTACACAAACCTCATCACTGAACCCTTTTCCACTTCAGTAAAATGACTCCCATGAGGATTAAATCACAGAGTGTGAGACACTGCAGGAACCCAGGAAATGGTCCAGAGATGTGCACTATAGCTATCATTATGACTGGTAATAGTCACACCTCAGCGGGCATCAGCAAAGGAGCCAAGGAGTAAAAGCAAAGCTCAGCCTAAGGAGTTGATTGGGCAGGCCTCACTGAAGCGGTGGGTTGAGTGTTCTCCACTGTCCACTAGGAGGATAAGATGAGCTGACAGGATGCACAGGTGTGATGATGGGAGAGGGACATGTAAGCCTCCATGGAAGTGAGCAGAGTTGTAGGTGATATGGATCGACCAGACAGATGCTCCCGCCCCAGGACAGCCTCTGTCTTCAGAGCTCCAGGCCAAATGGTGTGGCTCTGACCATCAACCCTGCCCACCAACACAAGAGGATGGTCACTGCTAGGCCAGCCTAATCCTGTCTTGATCTGCTTCCCACTTTCCCCGAGCTCACTGGCCCCATCCCAGGCCCAACCCATGTTCTCTCTGTCTACAACCACTGAAAGCTACCCGCATCTCTCCTCAGGCCTGGCCTCTGCCTCCCACTGGCTCCTTGCATTCATTCTTTGCACCACTCCACAGAAATCCATCTGAAATGTCACTGTAACTCTTCTAACCCCAAATCCTCTGACTCTTAGCACCTAAAACAGTAGTACTCAAGAGGATCCCAATGTCCAGAGATCTTTGTAGCTATTATGTACCTGGAGGAAATCAAGATAGTGTTGGCATCTGGTGGGTCAAGGCCAAGGATGTTGCTAATGTACAAATACACAGGAAATACTCAGCCTGCCCCCATTCCCCAAGAAGGACATATCTAACCCCAAATTAGAAGCATCAGGCTGTAAAATTCTGGTCTCAAAGACACATATATAAACCTTTCCAAATCTGAAGCCTGTTGTAATCTACCCCTGCCAAGTTCATCCCTTCTTTGCCACACCCTGCCCTTTGTTTCTGGCAACAGAAAGTCACATTCCACAACCAGCAGATGCTCTAAGAGCTCTGGGCTTTAGAACCTGCTGTTCCTGAGCCAACGATGCATCCACAATCCAATTTGCCAGCCTGGAAAACCTTGTCTTGCTGTCTCCACTCAAAAATCACCCAAAACTTAGATCCTTCCTATATTCTAAGAGAGAAATGGAGGGAGGAGGAGAAAAGGAGGAGAAAGAAAGAAGGATTTAGGAGAGGAGAGAGAGGAGAGGGAATGGAGAGAAATGAAGGGAAGGGAAGGGGAGGAGACAGGAGGGAAGGAGAGGAGAGCAGAGCAGAGCAGAGCAGAGGAGAACAGAGGAAAGGAAGGGAAAGGGAGAGAGTGGCTCGGCATATTCAAAGATAGAGGGCCAGGGAGATGGCTCAGCAGAATTAGGGCTTCCCTGGCAAGCACAAGGGCCTGGTTCCACATAAAAAGAAAAAAAAAAAAAAAAAAAAAAAAAAAAAAAAAAAAAAAAAAAAAAAAAAAAAAAAAAAAAAAAAAAAAAAACTGTAAAGACAGAGAACATCCTGATCCGCCCTGATGTTTAATTCATCTTTCCATGGCTTTAGGCACCAAGTATTAAATGGTACCAATTACTGTTTCCCTGTTTTCATTATTAAAATCATGAAAAAGTCACCAAACCACCAGTGCTTGCTCTGAAGCTTTCTAAAAATTCTTCTGCTGACCAAACAGATGGCTCCAACACACCCTCCAAGGCCTGGCTGAACTCACATGCATTTGAAGGCCACTTCAGAGCTGCAGTCTACATATTTCTGGAGCAAAAAGTTCCCTGAATCCAAAGCTTATTGCCAGGAGAAGAAATGAGAATCTAGCCTCCTCTTCCCAGAGGCCCAAGCCACAGGCTTTGGTGCAAGTAACTTTGGCTTGTTTTAGTTTACCAGCAATTTAATGAAAATGAATCATCATTAGAGGAACTATCCAGGCTTTCCAAGGCCTATGGGCCAAAAAGGCTCAATCTTCCACTTGACATTTAAAAGCACAGAGGTTTAGTATGAGGGTAATGGGAGATTTCTGTCCTGCATCAGGAGGTGGCACAGGATAGACATTCTTCACTGCTAGACACATCTTCCCCCTAAATGCCCCTCCCCTTCCCCCTAAATGCCTCTCCCCAGATAAAGTCAGTACCCCAGAATCTCTTTTGACCCGTGGGCTTTTGGCTTAAGGCTGGGAGCCTCAGGATGAAAGGAGTTTTGTTCTCTTGAATGATACATTCATTCTTTTACTCTAAATGAGTACAATATGGTAACAGCATTGGCCAGGAGGTTTGAGAAAGAAAAAATTATCTGATCTCCTCAGGGTTGGCACTGGGAGTCCCAATTCTGGCTTCACAAGCTGAGTTGAGTGAGTTTAAGGCAGCAACATGGAAACCAAAGAACCCTGCACCATGAGAAATGCAGAGACAGCCCAGGAGTTAGTGCTGACCTCTATGAAATACACAGGCAAGGGCAAGGTGAGAATGGTTCCATGCCTTCCTTCTTATCCTCTCAGATTGCCTCCTGCTCCTCGCAGGAGCAGGTCGTCTGTTGGCTGCAAAGAACCTTGTCCATCTATGTAGAACACTTCCCCAATGGGAAGTGTTCTCCAAACCCAGCTCACCCCTCCCTCCTGCTGGGTGTCTCTGTTGGGGTAGACATGCTGGCCATAAAGACACTCTAATAAGACAGGGGAGAAAGGCAAATGGCAGGCGGCACACCTCAGTCAGACAGTGTGGGGCTTCAGATCGTGGTTCTGCCTCATGCCTTGAATTCCACTTTCTTAATATGTAAAATGGGACTAATTTCCCCCTCCATGATCTATAAGGATTAATTTTTTGTTTATCTGAAGAAATGCTGGTACCTGGTTCAGCATAGCTATGAGATTGCAGGTACAGAGGATGAGTGCAGGAGAGAAGAGGGGAGATCTCCAGGGAAGAAGACTGCAGAGCTAAGGCTCCACTCTTCATCCCTCTCAAATCCCCAAGACTCCTCATCCTTACAGCCAAAGCCATCCTATCTTCCACCATATGCTGCTCATAGCTGGGGCTGGAGGAAATTTAAGCTACAATCAAAGTGACCAGGATCTCCAAACCCAGCTCACCCCTCCCTCCTGCTGGGTGTCTCTGTTGGGGTAGACATGCTCGCCATAAAGACATCAACAGAAATCAGATACGAATGACTCTAGAAATGATAATACCATCTATTTCTATTTTGATTTGTAAAACTGAGATTGCAAAGAATGAAAGAATATCCATACTTTTCCCTCCCTGAGAGGATAAGAAGGAAGGCATGGAACCAGTCCCAGGGATGGGAAGCCCCTCTGCCTTCCACCTTCACCAACTTCCTGCCTAGACCACACTCATGAAATAGGAAGATGTAACACCTCCATGTGAAAGCTCTCCAACATTCCTGGGAACTTCTTGGGAGATGAATGAAGGAGGCCCTAGATTTTCCATGACAGGAGACTGTAGAGATGTCCACCTGATCCCTGTGGCTGTCATTTTTGAAATAAGAGAGTGCCACAGTTTGGCAAGTCCCTTGACACCAGCTCCCAGAATCATGCAAGAAGCTAGTAATAAAAATCCACCTGTCTGGTTATACCCAGAAATAGGAGACAGAGTCTCTGGGTCACATGATTCAGGCAGCAGTGTGTTTCAAAGCCCAGAGTTGACTCTAATGTGCAGCCAAGATCAGAAACTCTTGAGCCCTGAACCCTGACTATTTGGGTTCAAATTCACTTTGAAGGTCATTTCTAACCTGGATGGTCTTGCATGAGTAATTTCCTACTTTGTGCCCATGTCTTCATTCAGAAGATGAGAATAAGTTTAGACAATAGTGGTTATCTTTTTAAAAGATGGTATAGTAGAGGAACTTTGCACCATGAGTAGGACAATAAATAAATAAATAAATAAATAACCTAAGCAATGGGTTAAATATAGGTCTTGCTGGCAACATCTCTAAATAATAACAATCATTTATAGCACACAGACAGCACAGTGGTTAAGGGGGTATAAGTTGAAGTTTTGGTGCTGGGAAAGGCTGGGGCCAGTGTGAGGGGAGTGAGGCCCCCAGTGTCAGAATTAAACCAGATATTCAGACTCAGGGATTTCACAAGTGAGGACGAGTGCTGTCTGGGTCCAGCTCTTGTCTCTGCACAGAACTAACCTTGTGGCTGTGGGCTTTTCTGTCTCATCTGTGAAGCCTCTTTGTGTGTACAGGAAGGATAAGATTTACAGAACCTGTAGCACATTGGCACAAGGCTTCAGTCAAAATAATCCCTATGAAGAAGCTGGCAGAGGATCTGATACTCCTGGTAAGTGGTTAGTGGTTTATACGTCAGTGAAGAAGACAGGAATTTGTATGGTTTCTTACGCCAGATGTTCACTCTAAGTAAGAAGAGTATATTTTTGATCCCTGAGGAGTTAGAGAGCCATTTTGAGAACAACTACTGGCCCAGACAACTTTAGATCTGTCTTCTGGAAGTCTGGAAGATGGAGGCATGCACATATGCTGGAGAGGACCTTTAGTACATTCTCTATGATGGCCCCTTGAGGGTCACTCCTGCATCCTGAGGGCACTGACTCTCTGTGACTTGGGGGGCACCAGACTTCCCAGAGACCATTTTTAACTAAACAGAACCTTCTGGTTCCTGCTGCACCAACATGGCAAGAATATAAATGATTACAGAATAGCTTCAAACTCCAAACACTCAGGATTAATTCTGGATAGTTGGATTAGAAAATTCACAGGTGAAGCAGAGTCCCTAAAATGTTTTTCATGCTCTATTTGTGTGCTTCCCCACGTAGTAGCCACTGATCATGTATCTAGTGAGGTACAAGTGAATTAAAATTGAATCAAATTAAATCTTTAGCTCATTAGTCACTAGCCACATTATGACTGCTGGGAAACCACACGAGTAACTATTGTGTCAGACTAGTCAATCTAGAACATTCCTATTATCCTAGTAAATTTTATTGGGAGTTTTTGCTCTAGACAAGAAATAGCAAACTACACAGCCCTCTGGGCAAATCTGAATTATGAATTATTTAGACATAATCTGTCAGCCAATGGCTTTCATTAATTTAAAGGGTAAAATTAAACAAGAAGATTTTGTAACTAGGAATCAAGTAACCTACAAGGCCCAAGATATGTGGAACTGTGTGGAGATTTTGTTCTAGATGTTCCGAACCCTGAAGTTAGAGTTCTAGTGGGATATATCTGCTCTGCCTCACAATTTATAACCTTTACTCTGTGCTTTCTACCATGTGTAGTGGGTTTGCTCACATGGGACTCACCTACACCTAAGTAAGTGACAGTAGATGGCATAGCTGATGCTACAATTTCAGCACAGCACAAATAAATATTTAAAAGTTGGAGGCTAGAAACATTTGACCACCTCCCTCCTCTAAGACATACAAGGATGCAGTAGCGATGACAGAGTGGAAAGGGCAACAAGTTAAAATAACAATGGTTAAGGATTATTTTATAGAATAAAGTAAATTTACAGGAAGCAATACTGATATATATATATATATATATATATATATATATTAATCAATTAATTAATCTAGAAGGGATATTGGAAATAAAAAGCATAACAAGATGAACATGATGGCAATGATATTGGCTGGCACCATGTCTCCCTACAAAGATGCACTAAGAAAGATTAAGAATCGTCTTCATGCTTTTCTTGTAAAAAATGCACACCCTCAGTCTAATTACAAAATAACAACAAACAAATTTGAACTGAAGGACGTTTCCCAGACTAACAGGCCAGCATTCTTCAAAAGTTCCATAGTTACATAAGGTCTCAGCATTAGAGAAAATGGACAACAGGTAAGTGTACAATTGTTACAGCTTTTCTATGTATAAAATTACCCTAACTTTTTCCTCCTTTGGTTAGTTTTTACCAATCTGCTGTCTTCCAGGAGCAGCTAGAGCCTTTCCCAGAGCACACATCTCAAGCTCCCTCACTGTACTGGCCTGCCTTCACTTTGCTTTCCTGCTTCAATACTTTTCCCACGAAAGCCCTCAAGGGACAGCAGCAGAAGGTAGGCCAGAGGACAGGTGCATGCCTAGGTTGACTTGGATGTCTCCATAGCGGGCAGCATCAGCCTCTATGTGACTACCTCTGACAGGCCTTCCTGCCCACCCAGCTAAAGCTTCTTATCTCTCCACAGGCAACTTCTCCCACATCCCTGGCTTCATTCCTCAAGGAAGCTGCCCTCTCCAATGTACTCATTTCATCCTGAGAGGCACATCTAACTCTAACACCTTCGTGCTTCCTCGCCTGTGTTGTGTGCATGGATATAAGCTCTCCCTCTCTACTCTCCCGTTCTGCTCCAGAAGCTCCTTCACCAGCATTCCTGTTCTCTAACTCAGCCTATAACATTATGAATGCTGACCTATGTGCCACTTCCTTCTCTCATGTTTTGCTTTGGTGTTTGGTTCAGATCCTGCCCAGGCCTCAGTGCATGCAACATGAGGAGTCCACCACTTACTCATAAAACTCTGCAGCCGGTGTGAACTTGTACTTGGAGTACTTAGTGTGGTTGCCTAGCACAGAGCTGTTGAAGAGCTTGGGGTCAGTGCAATTGGGGCTGTTCCAGGCATGGCCACAGTCAGTCCAGGGCAGGTTCAAAGTGAAGGAAGCAAGGAGGTAGTAGAATGACCAGGCGATGATGGCATTGTAGTAGAAGCCAACGTAGAGGGCCATGAGGATCACAGCATAGCCAACTCCTGTGTGGGGATACAGAACTTTGACTTTCCTAGATCCAGCCTTAGACCAATTGCCCTAGGGCAGTTGTCTCTAACCACTAAGCCTCTAACATCTAAGCCTTTCCTTTTCTGTGGTAGCATGTCAGAGCCCTACCAGATTCCACAGACACCCACCATCTCATTTACTGATTCTCTCTTGCCCAGAAGCCCTCTCTCCCCACCTATTGGGAGTCATACCCCAGCAAGCATGACAGATATGTTAGGAGTTGGAGTGTTTATCTCCCTCACACCTTTTCCAGGAAGACATGGTGGAATATTTCATATTCTATCTCCTCATCCAGGGTGGAAATGACCTGTTGACATACCCTTTATGGGCTGTCTCTCCTTCCATATTCCTTGAATCAATTTCCCAAATAACTTTGATATCCTTAAGTCCCTGCTTCATGATCTTCTCAAGAAACCCTAACCAAGCACTCACCAATCAGAGTGAGTGAGTTTCAAGGGACTCTGACCACATCTACTCTCTCAGTTTGTTCTGTGGCTCCTTTGCTCAATCACCTACTTCATGGCCAATATATTACCTTTCTGAATGTATGAGAAGTTCCATTAAGACTAGTTCTGTAGCTTTATCATAGAGAAGACAATCTTTTTCTTGCCTACCCAGCATTGCTTTAAGGGATTATCCTTAAGCAAATCATAGCCTGTGAGGTCTGGATGAGAGTAACGACCTGAAACTTTTGTCCAGTCATGGATACATGATGCAGGACTGGCCAGTCAGAGGGCCAGTTCCATGTATCTACAATGATTGGTAAATAGATAAGCATATAATATGAGTCAAACCAATTGGAATCTTCCCTAGGACCTTTAAAGAAGCCATGGATATATAAGGTATTTTTGTTAAACTTGATAGGATTTAAGTCTGCAATTCATCATGGTTATCTTTACTAGCAATTGACAACACATCTAGAAATAAAACTAAGATAGAAAAAAATAGACTTGAGATTCTAAGAGAAGTTTACTGCCTGACTTTAGCCCTGGATTTCACTGTTAACATAAGCCAAGACAGTCCCTTTTATATTGTCAGTTTGAGCTAGATTTATGGCAATTAAACAGAAAAGATATAAATATATATGTCCTGTAAGACTTGTGCACCAGCGCATATTTACTATAATACTAAGTATACAGAATAAGACACTTGCAGCTCAAAAAAGGCTCTAGGAAGTCACACTCACCCTCATTTTCACTGGCTCCCTAACCTCTTCTTGGGAGGCTCTAAGTCCTGCTTGGTGCTTCCAGCTGTCTAGAGCCAAGGAATGACTGTTATTAAGATCCAAAGGCAAGTAGGGTCACCTGAGATACCAGGTGTAATCAATCAGCTTTGGATGTTGCATTAAGAATTTCATGGGAGGCAACTTTCTGCTTGAGCTTGAAAGGATCCAACATCAATTTATCATGTCTGTCATGGTGGCAAGAAGAGAGAGCAGAAGGGTGTATGTTGGGTAGTTCTTCCACTTTTCTAAGTATTACTCATGCATAAAAATAGACTTTCTGGTTACACAGCTGGTAGAGGCTGGACTGAATCTTCCAGGTTTGAAGATTTTCTACACTATTATGTTAACTCCAAATATTCTCAGTGTGAATCTGAATAGTGGCTGCTCTTGACCTTATCAATATTTGTGAATCTCAACTCTCCCCGAAGAGAGTTGGCCTATCTTATCCCTCACCTTTGAAGCAGATTTCCTTGGGTCAATAAGGAAGAATTTGGGGAAAACTTTTGATGTCTCCCAGGCTGGTTTCTTACCTTTGAAGAAAGGGCAGATCTTCCACACTGTGGCTGCCCCTTCCCGGTTGTACTGCCCCAGAGCCAGCTCCATGTAGAACAGAGGCATCCCAGCAATGATGAGAAACAGAGTGTATGGGATCAGGAAGGCCCCTAGGGACACAGAGGCAGAGTGTGAGCCATGAGGTGCCAGGCCCCCAAAGTGGTTTAGCATGTTGCTCTGAGCTACTAGGATCCCATTCATCTATTCACTTGACCATTTCCCAGGGCAAGTTTTATGACAGACAATTAAAACAAATCACCACAGAATAATATCAGTAGTAATCAGTAGTAATAATGAAGTTCCATTGTCAAGTTAGTAAAGTCTAGGTTAAGCAAATTTAGTTGGTTCTTTTAATGTATTTTGTACAGGGTCTCATCACACAGCCCAGACTTGTAATGATCCTCTTGCTTTCAGCTTCCCTAGCACTGTGGTTACAACTATGCATCACCACACTGGCTCAGCTTGCCCAGGGGAGAGCCAGCAAAGCATGTGGTGCTGGGGATTGAACTCCAGTCCCTGCACTTGCCTACACAGGAGATTAGTCTGATGAGCTGACCTAAATGGGTGCTTAATCTGCTGAGCTATCCCCAAGTCCTTTTCAAATAGGTTTAATTTTGGCAGGCTTCCTATGGAGCATAGCAAGAAAAATTCTAAACGTAGCATTTACCAAATCCTGTAAACACAGAAGCTTTTGGGATCACTCTGAGAATGTCAACTAACCCAAACCCTTCCTTTTATAGGTAATAATATTGAGTCCAGAGAAAGCCTAAAACTACATAAGAGTAGGTTTCTAATATGCTCAGTAGATATCACTGTAATGTCCCATGTGACTGAGTCCTCACTGAATTCATCTTAGGGTCTCCCAACAGTCCATTCCTGTAGCATGCAGCCAGGCAGTAGAGAAACAGAGTATGGTGTGACTCATACATGGCAAAAGTAGGATTCACATTTATGACTTCTGATCAGTTGGATTTACATTGTTATGGGCAAAGAGTAAAGCACAGGGAAAAGAAGTTCAAGGCTCTATCCAGGGCAGATTCCCACTCACAGCATGGCAGAAACTCCAGGATTTCCTGGGCAATGAGCAGGAAGCTAATCACTGAGAGAAACCCAGTGAAACTACAAGTGTCATAGTTCCAGAGTCAACTCTCAGTGTGCAGGACTTAGTAGCCTCAGGTGAACTTGGTGGATTCTGCCATGACAGTTTAGGCTGAAAACTGCCAGCTCCTTCTCCCATGGATCCTATTTTACAGGTAAGAAAACTGATGTTGAGAAAAATAAAGTTGTTTATCCAAACTGTAAAGTATGAAGCTTGACTACAAACCTGGATCTGTCTAAACCCCACCTATGTCTCCTTTTGGATGTGAGGAGTCAGAAAAAGGAGTGGAAAGTAAGGTAGTGAACAGTTGAATAGGTCCGAAGACTGAAGTCAGTGGCGTCAGGGAACAGAGGAAAGGAAAAAGTCATTGCTCAGATGCCATCACTGGGCTTGGCCACTGGCAACTAGTGTTCTCTTATGCCAAGGAAGGGAAGAAATCTACCAGTTAACTCAGTGTCTGGCTGTGCCCCAAGTTCACAATGCTCAATCTCCAGGCAGTACTAGCATCAAGCCAGCAAACTGCCCGAGCTGAGATCCACTCTTCTCTTGCTCCCTGAGAGTCATAGAAAAAGGGGGCTAAGAAGGCAAGAAAGACCCCTAGAGACAAGCAGGTCTCCTCCAAGAGGGACTTTGCATGTGCCAGTCAGAGCTCCATTCCAGCAAACACAGATCAAGAAGATTTAAGAATGATGGAATGGCCAAGTAAGAATGAAAACTGGAAAACTGACCAGTTGCAGCACCAACCAGCTGGCTGGCTCACATTCCCTTGCAGAAAGATACTCGGCAGGGCTGAAGAGTTAGAAATGGGCATCAGGTTGGCTGAGGTCTGCTGAAAAGCAACCTACAATGGCTCTGTGAAGCCATAGCTGGATTTAACCCTCCTAAAAGCCTTGCTATTCTCAGATTGGCCACATTTTTGTGGCCCTGAAATACTTCATATGTGGCAGTATCAGCTGCAACCAGCCTCACTCAGACCTGTGAGGCTCAGGGCCCAGAAATCTCAAATCCTGTTTTGGCTTTGGACTGCTCTGGCTGTGCTGGCGCTGGCCTGACTGGCAGAGCTGGGAAAACCACAGGCAAGGTGTGGCAAGTAAGGCACTAGGAAATGTACCACTCCATCCCCCCAAATACATATGTTAACAAAATATTTACTTCTGCAAGGATACATCTAGATTTCTGCACACTGACACACACAAGGAAAGGAAATGTCCACTGTGAAAGAGATTCAGGTTCACTTTTGAATGGATTTAAGTTTCTTTAAAAGCATCATTTTGTGAGTGTAACTCAGAGTCAGACACCATGCCATCAGATCCCAATTGGCCACAGAGGGATTCTGGAATGCTCTGTACAAATGTCAGGTCCTCAGGAAAAGAGATCAGTGGTCCCTGTGCATGTAAGGAGAACCTCAGGAAAAGAAAGGGTTGGGAAGTGCTCAGTAAGGAGTGGGGTGGCCCAGAAGTGAAGCGGAACAGGGGAAGGTAGAGGAAGTGTAAGAAAGGGCTTGAGGAAGGAGAGGAGGGCCCGCAAGCTGTGGCTGTTGGGTATAAGATTTCTTGGAGTGAATTCTGGCCACATTTTGCAATACCCAAGAAGTGGAAACCTACAGAGCTGTCATGATGCCTGCAGCCCATCTGCTCACCACTATTTGCAACTAAAGGGAAGTGTAGTGGGTAACTATAGTAGTCAAGGTTGTGCCCCGCCTTCCAAACCTTTAGGAACATAGTGAATAGAGGGCAAAGAGGGAGGAGATATTAGTCAGGAAACAGCTGCCCACAGGTGCCATGCCTGGCACTGGAAGGGTTGAGCAACAGCACACAGCGAGGTCTATGGTCCTCATGTCAATGTAGTTAAAGATGACAAATCAAGCCCTTATCTGAAACACATTCTGTTTTCCCACTTTGACAAAGAGACCTTTGCAATGGTTCAAGTTTGGGATACTTAGTCCTTGGATCTCTGAGCTAGAATCTGGTTCTCTAGAGGGATCCCTGCTGGCCTTGTCCTCCATCTTCACCACATAAGCTCCACCCAGAAATGTAAGGGGAGCTTTTGGATGTGCAAGTGGACTTTTTCATATATATCCATACGTGTGTAAGTTCTGTCCAACAACCCTGCAGACAACTAGCCTCTGGCTCCCCTCAGAGTTGGGGCTGTGCAAACCTGCAGCTCAGAACACATGATGGAAAAAGAAATCAAGCAAGGGTGCCATGTAGATGCAGAGAGGGCTTGGGCTCTTTGAGCAAAAGAATCCTGAGTCTGGGTACGAGGAACATAGTGTACATGAGACAGTGTTCAGTGGAAAGGGGAAGAAGACAGAGCAAGGCTCTCACTGGCCAGGGCCCAGAAAAGCTCCCCTTGCCTGGAACTAAGCATGACTCCAGATCCTGGCCCTGTTGTTTACAACCATAAGTCCTTGTGCAAGTGCATTTTCTCAATGCTTTAGCTGTTCCCTCCTTTGTAAATCAAGTCAATGTTACCTGATCACTTGTTTGCTGTTCTAACTGGAGCTAGCAGAGGTGAAAATCTAGACACTTTTTGAGTCATCACTCACAGGACAGATGGGACTCACCTTTGTCAACTGGAGATGGCAAGTAAAGGTTTCCAGTGTGACCAAGAGTAGCCAGGCCTGTTAATACAACACAACCATGTGTAATAGCCAGAAGCTTAGCAGTACAGGTCTTGAGACAGTACTTTGGACCTCTTGTGTCCTCCTCCAAGTACAGACCTTCTCCCTCTTCTGATCAAGCAAGAATACTGGTGAGGAGCAAGAGCACAACAAATATTGGCTGTGACTGCCCCTCTTCCTGTCTCTAGCACTGGTCAGTACTGTTGGCTTCCATTCCCTAGATCTCCCCTACAGCTCCAGCTGCTGCTTGCTGTTGAGCCTCCACTCTCTCCTATCTGCACAGAGCAAAACACATGAATTTCCCCTCTCTGCCATTAGCATTAGGTGTAGAGTCCCCCTCACAGAGGCTTTGCCAGTCATAGCTGAGTTCCCAGGACCCCTTCTGTGAGAAAACTTTCTTTCTCTGTAACAAACCAAGCCCAGACCACTCAGGACAGCACACAGACCTTCTTCTGGGGTTAGGATGGAATCTAAAGCCTGCTCTATCCTCTGCCCCAAGCTGATCATTTTGGGGCCCTGGAAGACCACAAATGGCCTGCTAACTGGCTCCAGATCCCTATAACTTCAGCCCAAACGGGGTCTTTGCTACTTCAGGGACTAGCCAAGATTGTCTCTTGAGCCATCCACACTGCACAAATTCTGGTGTCATAAGAGGGACGTCCATACAAAATGATGAAAAAGTGCCTTTCTGAAATAAAGAAGGATCACTCCCACTCCTGCATCTTCACCTTTACCTTTATCTCCTGCTACCTTTTGCCTTAGAATCGAGACCTGGAAACAGGCTCAGAAAGGAAATACCTGGTAGATGAAACCCAGTGCATCTGGCAAGAAGAATGGGTACAATTCAGGGAAATTGGCATTGGTGCTACTTCTTCTGAGCTATTTTAGGTTTTAGCTTTCTCTTTGGTCTCTGTCAATGTGCTTAGAAGTGTTGGAACTATGTGGTAAAGAGGAACATGACCCACGGAGGGCCAAGTAGACCCTCACCTGCTTCATTTGGGGTAAAATACCTTCAATAATAGAATTAAAGTGGCATTAACTTTTAGGTTATCTCCAGTAGATTACAAGCTCTCTAAAGGCAGGGGTTGTCATTTGCTCATCTCTATATTCCTGGAATATGGCAAGAATTTAGTAAATCATTTTTTGTTAAACAGATTCCAGAAGTGAATTACAAAGAGGATACAGCTAACAAAAGCCTAAGGGCTGTGTAGTTGTACTGGTCCTGAACTTTCAGTGATCCTCCTGCCTCAGCCTCCCAAAGACTAGGGCTACAGACCTGAACCACCACTCCAGGTTTGCCCTATGCTTTAATCCTCACTGAAGCAGCTGGGTTTAGACCCAAAGGACAGAATGCAACATTTTCCCCAAATAATTCCTTTTTTGTTGGAGCTTTCATTAGCTGTATCATCTCCAGATCTTTTGGCCAACTCAGTTAATAGGCCAAATCATGCAGTGACCCCAGACTGAGGTCCTAGATATGTTCCTCATCATTCCTGCAAAAGATTGTACAAACTCGCCAGCTGGAGCACCACACCAGCTGGCTGGTTCATTGTGCATCTAAATTGAACAATCCATATCAGCTCTGCAAGTTCCAGGGTGGAAGACCCAGTGCAGCCAGGGTATGTGGAGTTACTGAGTTGGGGAACCCTACTTTTCTGTACCAGGTACCACCTCAATCCCAGATACTTTAGCTGGAAATAGTTCCCAAGAGCCTAGGACCCTGAGCTTGCCTGAAGAAGATAGGAAGTCCACAGGAGACTCAGAAGCACGGTGTTCCTGAGACCTGCAGGATGTGGATCCCATTCCAGTTGAGTCAAGGTTATGCTACCTGCATATAAAGCAAAGCTCCACTCCTGTTTCTCAAATCTCTCAGCCATGCTCAGGCTTCAGGCTTATGTAGGACCGTTTAGTCTTATTAACTTCACCAATTTCTTCTGAGGATAAATTCTCCTCCCTCCACAATCAGGATATAAACCCACTTGTAGATTTAGTTTGTGGTCCATGTCATCAAACTGGGCTGGAGAGATGGCTCAGTAAAATAAGCGCTTGCTTGGCAAGCACAGGGTCACAAGTTCAATCCCTGATACCGCAAAAAAAAAAAAAAAAAAAAAAAAAAAAAAAAAAAAAAAAAAAAAAAAAAAAAAAAAAAAAAAAAAAAAAAAAAAAAAAAAAAAAAAAAAAAAAAAAAAAAAAAAAAAAAAAAAAAAAAAAGTCATCACACGACAGCAAAGGAATAGCATGGGGATTTATTGAGCCCCTGTTATGTTACCCAACTTTGAGCATTTTGCACATATTATCTGGTGTTATCTTACACTATAGGAAGGTGCATTAGTTACCCCCCATTTTCATACAAGGAAACTGAGGCTTAGATTGAGGGAGTGTGTAACTTATCCAAGGTTACATTTCTAGAAAATGCCAAACTTGGATTCAAATCCATATCCCTGCAAAGCTAAAAGCTATACAGTCACCACAAAGTATAGTGTAGAGCAGTGAGCATGTTTCTGAAAGAAGGAGGAGGAAAAAGAAGAGGAGGAGGAGGAGGAAGACCATGAATCAAAGGAGAAGAAGATGAAGAAGCTGTGTGCAGAGTGTAATTTTGTGACCTCTTGTCTTGCAGGAAGCCACACATGAGCACCCAGTCTATTTGCCTGTTTCTCTTCAGGGACCAGCAAAGACCAACTTTACAGGTTCAGAGGGAATATGCAGTGCTGGAAACACCTCCCATTGTCTGGTCTGCCCCCACTATGGGGATAGGTACTTGAGAAAATTCTGTGCAAAGTGCTGAAATTTCTGACAGTGGCTGTGCCCTTCCACAGCTTGTCATCCTTCCATGGTCTTCAGGAAGATGTTCAGACAGGCTGCTCTTTGCCAGTAATTCATTCAGAAAATATTAGCCAGGGGCCTAAACAATTGGCACCTGGATCATTTCAAAACATCTTCTAGACTGAGCCAGCACAAATGCTCAGACTTGGAGAGTTTCTGTTAATATTGGCATCAAGAGAGCACATAGGCTGGGGACTGATAAAGTACAGTGTCATAAGACCTGGCTTGGGTATAGTGGTACACCAGGGCACCAGAGACAAATTAGTTTTGCCAGTCATATGAGCCCATATCCCTCTCTACCAGGAACCCGAGGGTCAGAGAAAGACTCCGTAATACCTGATTACTTGGTAATCACAGCAGGTGATCTGGGTTATAAACTCAAGATTCTGGGCTACTTTCACAATTTCAGGAATTTCAGGCTACCCATTTGGGCATCTCTGAGACTGACTTCATAATTACAGAATGAGAACTGATTTACAAGGAGTAACTGGGAGGCTCAGTAAAGATTAAGCCAGGTAAATGTCTCTGCAAGGGTGACAGGAAAGGTAGAATAGAAGTGGCGACACACTCTGAAATTGCAGGCTGCCCTGCTCTCCCACATAAATTGTGGACATTCCAAACAGAAATTGGCCTGTACCAGCATGGCATCCTTACCTGTTAGCCTGCCATTCTTGTCTTATGCAATACAGCCTCAACTCAGCCCTCTCTCCTTAGCTTTCCCACTCCAAGATGACTCCATGCACAGCTAGAATACTGCCTGCCCTCTCAAGGTTGGCCATGGCCTTCCAGGCCAGAGCAACTAAATTCCAATCACAGCCAACTTCCCCTCAGGATTTCCTAATCTCCCCTTCCTCAAACCTTTACTGTGCTTAGCACCTCTCCCTTCCATTTCATGCATACATCATCATTAGCGTTGTACCTAAAGATGTTAATGAAAACCATAGCTGGTTTTCCTGAGCCATGCTCCATGTCAGGCTCTCTCTGGGTGCGAATATATTTGGTCCTGAGCCATGATCTGAACTGAGCACCATTATTTCTGGGGGACAAATGAGGAAAGTGAGGCTTAACGTGCTGCTCAAAAATACACAGAAAGAAATTGGGAAGCAGAATTCGACAGCCAACACCCATAAAATCTGGGGTGACAGGAACCCTATAAATGTGGTGCTTCACTCTGCTAATTACTATTGTATTTCTATTGTACTTTCTGAAAAGAGCAGCAAAACCATTCCATTAATATAGTCAGTCAATAGAGAATTTTATTAGGCACATTCTCCTTCATTCCTAGGTGTACCTATTTGAAGCATTAGAAATATAGTATAAAAAAGATAGAATCTCTGCCTTCAAAGTAACCCATTCTGAGAGAGATGCACAAAGAGATAAATTACTGAATAATTAAGGATGAGTCATTACAAAACCAGTAAACCTAGAAGAGGGAGTGATCAGGCAGCCTCACCCAAAAATTGGAACTTGTTACAAATTTGCTCCATTTTGTCCCCTAAGTACTAGTTGTTCCCACACACAGCAAGTGCTCTAATACTTTAGCGGTAATGACCACATGAACCTACTGTCAGTGAAAGGCCTAGAATATCTATCTAGCTCATGTGTCAAATTGGCCATCTGGGGTGCTTTCAGTTTCAGCAAACGGATACAACAATAGACAGGACTTCTCTTAGCATGACAATGAGGACCTTTGCTGATTAAAGCTTCCAGTAAGCGGAAGTGTTGGTTCATACATCTAGCTGACCCCTACAGAACTAAGCCTCACACTGAGAGGATCCAGATAAATATTATTGATTAATGACAGACTTCATCTGTGCAGGGACAGGTAGTTTCAGACAGTCACTGAGGACATGGCGGGTGGCACGTCCTAAGGTTTCACAATCTGTCATTCACTCATCATCTTCCATAGGAGGAAACCATAGATAGGCTCTCCCATCTGTCAGCTGTGACCCAGGGTTACCTCCTTGAGACCTAAATACCTCTATACACAGCATCGTCTGGTCAGAGACTCTTGCTCCCCATTCACCCCCTTTGCCCATTCCAAAGCAAATGTCCACAGTACACATGACAGAAAGAGCCATGCGGGCCAAGGTCATGTACTTCCCCTATATTCTTCCCCAGACTCTCATCTTCTCTGGCACTGACCTCTCTCATTTCCCGAGCCTTGACCACTGACAGGCAGGGTGCCCTAGTGAAGAGAAGTTTCTAGAACTGGCTCAGTTTTTTCCTCTGAAAGGTCTTTTACTGGGCTCTCTGCAGGGGAAACCTGAGATTATCATAGCAAATGAGGCAGGTCTGGGGTGACCAGGGATAAGCCATTCTGACTTCTGAGCTGCTTGCATGGGGATCTGCCCTATCCTGCCACTAGGGCTTAACTGACCTGGAGGCTCTTGTTTCAGTTTGGGTTGGATAATCTGACTAACTGAGGAGGGCTGAAAGGAGGCAACTCCACTATATCCTCCAGAACCCTCTGACACTTCCCCCTGCCATGTGGTAGGAGGCTTTGCCCAACCACCCAAGACTTCTGCCCTGAGGAGAAGGCCAGTTCTTATCAGCTACTGACCCACCCCTGCGTAGGCTGTAT
>PVKA01041395.1:0-18113 GCA_004027165.1 Ctenomys sociabilis | reverse complement strand
GGGGGGGTGCGTCTGTGGACAGGCTACATCGTCTATCACCTAATCCCCAGCCCTGATTTCTGCACAATGACTATCAAAGACAGCTGCAGCCTTAGGATGGATTTGACAGTGAACAGCTGTGTAATTAGAAAATTGTATCCTATTGTGCCGCTTGTATAGTAATTATAATACTGTTCATATAAATTTGTGTGCATGTTGGTGATCATCTGTGTTAAAATCTACATTGTCGTTATGATAATGAGACTGAGACTTTTGGTCTAAAGTGAATATTCAAAGAAATAGATCACACACCCAAAGGTGACCTGACTTTGCACTCTGGGTCCCAGAATGTATCTATTCTTCCTACTGCCACTGATGTTGTACATAATCCCCAGGAGTGTTTGTCTGATTGTGTGACTGCAGTCCTAATCTCCATCTGGCCCCAAGGCTTTGCTCAACTTTCTGAACACCACTTCTTTTCAGTGCCAATACCCCAACCCCACGTGACGGCAGAGATTCCCAATGTGTAGCAGTTTTGTTCCTCACCCCCGCACCAGGATGAAGGTATATGACAAAGTTTGGAGACAGGTTTGGTTTTTCAAGAATTCTTGCTAACAATTTTATTCATAGTAGCCTGGGTTGATAATGTTCACAATCTGTGTTTCGCACAGTGGAATATTAACCAGCTATGAGAAAAAGAATGAACTTCAGATATTTGCAACAATGTGGAAATAAAAGAGAAAGAACTCCAGAACTCCTACTGTCTGATTCCATTCGTATGAAATTCAAGGACACAAAAAGCAAATATAGTCAGGTGCGACACATTGAGATTCCCAATGACAACAGGCCACAGAGAGGGGGAGGAACCCAGGAGAACACTGAAACATATTTATGCTGCTGGCATCTAGTGGATAGGGGATGGAGCATAGCACAAGGACGGACCACGTGCCGGCACCTGGATACTCAACCCCTGTGGCATGAGGGCTGCAGCTATGAACCCTGGGATCCAACTCCAGCATTCCTCATGGCTCACAAGCCTCCCCCCCCACCCCAAGAGATATCCTCTGAGACATGAATGTAATTCCTCAGCCTGGCACCTTCAAGTATTCTCCAAGATCCTCAGGGTGACAGGTAGATGCCCCTGGGGGAAGGGCCTGTCATAATGTCTCCTTCCTTCCCTGGTTCACTGCTCCTAGCTGACAAAGCTCCAGCCAGGCAGAAACACCACTGGGTTCCATAACAGGTTCTTCCTTCCCAGATCTGAACAATATCCAACTTCTTTGTATTACTGGTCATGTGGGAACCTTGTTGGCAGACAAGGAGCATCACATCAAGTGGGAGAGGCCTGAGACTGTATAGAGGCTCCTGAACACCAGCGCTCCTAATCTGCTGTCACACATAGAGCAGTGGGTCTCCGACCTCCACAGGCACGAAGGACAGTGAAAGAACAGTCCACCCCAGGGGTGTTGACCCAGTGAGAAAGAGGGACTGAGGACTGCAAGGCTGTGGGCCATTCTGTGAGCTGCAAACCTCAGGGCCTCTGTGTCTCACTCCTCAGCTGCCTCCTTCTTGCCTAAGATCTGGGATTTCTGCATCCTCTGCCAGGATCCTGGGAGCCATGTGAATGCCTCCTTCACAATGGATCCTGCAGGAGGACCCATAAGCTGGGATGTCCACCTAGACTTGAGCGTGGTGGACAGGGACGAGGACTGCTCCTCTGTCCCCATACCTTGTGGAAAGACTGTGGCTCTCCTCAAGACTGCTCCTCTGCTCCTAGAAACCTGTGCAAGGATCTATCTCACAAACATTCAGAGACTTCACTTGTATTCCAGAAAGGTGGCCAATTCTCCTTCACAGGGTCAAAATATCCGCAGCTACCTCACAGCCTTCCGGGAACTCTCTGAGCTGGAGGGAGCCTCACTAATACTGCTGTTTTCCAACTTTTTCATTGAAGAACAAAAAGCAATGAGACAATTTCAAGGCAAACTAACAGGACAGATTCGATAAATTAATACATTGCAAACTGTTTTCATAATGTTTTGGTATCATACAAGGTGCATGCATGATATTATACTTACAGATATTATTATAGCAGATGTCTCTAATCAGTGAATTAAGAGACTGTAGCTGTTTGCTTATCCTGTTTTTTTATACCTGAATTATATCACAGATTCAATAATTAATACTTTCTACCTTGTTTTCCTAGTGGTTGTCCATAGAACTACAAGCCAACATAATATCTTGTCCAACCAATATTAGTGCAAATCTTGCTTCTCATAGAATTAAGCAGAAACATGGCATATTTATCCTAACTGTACTGTTTATACACACACACATCATGATTCTTCCTTTGTATATTCCTTTTTTTGTCTAGACCTGTCAAAGATGGGCACTCCATTGTCATTAAACCAATTTAGGAGCCTGAACTCGGCAACACAATTTAACACAGTCCAAAATGCCACAATAATAGTGAGTTATCCGAAGAAGTTGTCGACCATAGCCATTTAAAGCTCAACTTAGTATTATGGCCCCGTGATGTATACTTCATTTTTATACTTTTCTGCTGTATGGTTAACACTGAGATAGAGCAAGACCTGTATACCAAAAGATATAGCTTTTGTTTCTGATGAGGTCAGTGAAGTCCCCCCGGGGTTTATCTTATAATCCTGTACCTTACTCTGTAGATCCTTTGTCTGTGTCATCCATGTGGATGAGTCATGGCCAGTGCTTGACGAGTTTGCTCTCTGTGAGAGCCTGAAAGAAAGCCTTCTCTCCAGGTAACTCTCCCCAGGCACTCTATAGATCATAAGTCTCTTTCCTCTGTGGCTCCATAATCTCCTTGATCAGAAAATTTGGGGCACAACTGAGTTTCATGATGTTACAGTATAGGTTCATCTACGTCCTGAGTCTTCACTGACCTTGAAAGAATAGAGCCAAAATGTTGGCTAGTCTTGCAGCTCTTCTATTTCTCCAATTTTGATCTGTGAACTTAGGTTGTTAACCATCCAGAAAAAAAGCTGATTAGTACCCTGAAGCATATGCCATTTAGTTTGCCCTAACTATCTGACTCAATTCTTTTTAGTTGTTGTTGTACATTTCTATTTGTATTTCTTCTTTTGTCTTCTTATCTAGGGAGACGATCCGATATTTGCACATGTGTGTCTGGTTTATTTCACTTATGAGTATATGTTCAAGTGGCATCCTCTTCAATATAAATGCTTCAAGTTTATCATTCTTTATAGCTGAGTAGTACTTCATTATATAGAAATACCACATTTTTTCAACCATTCCTCATGTGACGGGCATCTTGGTTGTTTCCAAGATTTTGCTATCACAAATTGTGCTGCAATAAACATAGGTACACATATATCACTATGATATAATGTTTTCACTTCCTCTGGGAAAATTCCCAGTAGAGGGATAGCTGGCTTGAATGGGAATTCCAGTCCTACTCTTTTGAGGATTCTCCACACTGATCTCCACAATGGTTGTACCAGTCTACATTCCCACCAGCAGTGGAGAAGGGTTCCCTTTTCCTCACAACCTCTCCAACATTGATTGTTGGTTGATTTCCTTATGATAGCTATTCTTTCTGGAGTGAGATGATATCTCAGGGTTGTTTTAACTTGAATTTCATGAATGGCTAGCAATGTGGAGCATTTTTTCATATATTTATTGGCTACTTTAATTTTGTCCTCTGAAAAGTGTGTATTCATCTCAGATGCCCATTTCTGAATTAGGTCTCTAAATTTGAGGGCCCTAATATATCTTACTTCTTTATATATTCGAGACAGCAGACCTTTCTCTGATTGCTTATTAGGATTTTTTCAAAATTTGTGAGTTGTCTTTTCGCTTTGTTGACAATTTCTTTTGACATGCAAAAACTCCTCAAGAAGAGTTGATCCCACTTGTTGATTCTTACAAGTGTTTCCCATGTGAATACATGTTTGTTCATGAACTCTTGACCTACCCCTATGTCTTCAAGAGTTCCTCCTACTTTCTATTCCAGGAGATTGAGTGTTTCTGTTTTAATGTTTAGATCTTTAATCCATTTTGACTTTAGCTTAGTGCATGGTGATAGAGCTGGGTCAAGCTTCAGTTTTCAGCATGTAGAAAGCCAAGTTTTCCAGCACCATATGTTAAAGAGGCTATCTTTCCTCCAGTAAGCTTGTTTGGCCCCTTTGTTGAAGATCAGATGGCTGAGTGTGTTCGTACATGCCTCTGCATCTTCTAATCTATTCCATTGATCTTCAGGTCTACTTTGTTGCTAATACCATGTTGATTTTATCACAGTGGCTTTGTAGTATAATTTCAAGTCAGGAATTGTGATGCCTCCTGCCTTGTCTTTATTGGCCAAGATTGCCTTTGCTATTCTAGGTCGTTTGTGGTTCCTAATAAATTTTAGGAATGATTTATCTAGGTCTAGGAGGTATGTTGGTGGCAGTTTGTTAGGGATTAAAGCAATTTTGGGAGTATGGCCATCTTCACGATTTTGGTTCTTCCTATCCAGGAGCATGGAATATCTTTCGATATTCTCAAAGCCTCTATAATCTCTTTTCTTAGGGTGTTGTAATTTTCTGTGAAAAGATCTTTGAATTTCTTGGTTAAGTGAATTCCAAGGAACTTCATTTTCCACGTTGCTATTGTAAAAGGCACTGTTTCTATTGTTTTCCTTTCAGTGTGCTTGTTATCTTGTAGAGATATGCTATTGACTTTTGAGTATTGACTTTGTATGCTGCTATGCTACTGAATTTCCATATCAATTCTAGTACTTTCTTATTGGAATTTTTGGGGTCTTCCAAGTAAAGTATCATGTCATCTGCAAATAGTGATAATTTAACTTCTTCCTTACCTATTCTTATTCCTTTTATTTCTCCCTCTTTTCTAATGGCTGTTGCTAAGGATTCCAAGACTATATAGAATAGGAGGGGTGCTACAGGACATCCTTGTCTTGTACCAGATCTAAGAGTAAAAGATTTCAGTTTTTCCCCATTTAGGATTCTATTACCATTGGGTTGTCATAGATGGCTTTTATCAAATTGAAGTAGAGGCCTTCTATTCCAATTTTCTGTAGGACTTTGAACATGAATGAGTGTTGAGCTTTGTCAAAAGCTTTCTCTGCATCAGTTGAGATTATCATGTGGTTTTTACATTTCAGTCTATTAATATAGTGTATTACATTTATAGATTTTTGAATATTGAACCATCCTTGCATCCCTGCAATGAATTCTACCTGGTCATGGTGTATGATCTTCTTGATGATTTGCTGCATTCTGTTTGCCAGGATTTTATTGAGTATTTTTGCATCTATGTTCATGAGTGAGATTGGCCTGTAGTTCTCCTTTTTACTTGTGTCTTTCCCTGATTTTGGAATCAGTATAATACTTGCCTCCAGAAATGATTTTGGGAGGACTGCTTCCTTTTCAATTTCATTGAAGAGTTTGCGGAGTGTAGGGATTATATCTTCTATAAAATTCTTGTAGAATTCAGCTGTGAATCCATCAGGATCTGGACATTTCTTTGTCAGTATGCTTCTTATTATATTTCGTATTTCATTGACTGTTATTGGCTTATTGAGAGTTGTTGTATCTTCTTGGTTCAGTTTTGGTAATTTGTACCTTTCTAGGAATTTGTCCATTTCATCTGTGTCTTCCATTCTGTGAGCATAAAGATTCTCAAAGTAGCTATTGGCAATCTTCTGGATTTCCACTGGGTCTGTGGTGATTTCCCCCTTTTCATTTCTTATTGCTTCTATTTGAATTTTTTCTTTCCTCTTTGTGATGAGATTGGCTGGAGGCTTATCAACTTTAGTCTTTCAAAGAACCAACTTTTTGATTTGTGGATTCTTTGAACTGTTTTCTTCATCTCAATTGGATTAATTTCTGCTCTAATCATTGTGATTTCTTCCCATCTTTGCACTCTGGGTTTTCTTTGCTCTTCTTTTTCTAGATGTCAGAGGTGTTTATTTGTTCCCATTCTGTTTTCCTAATGGGGTGTGTAGTATTGTTTTCCATCCTTTGACTTTGAGCCTATGAATGTCCTTTGAGTTAAGTGTGTCTCTTGTGTACAACATTAGGGTGTTTATTTGTTCCCATTCTGTTTTCCTAATGTGTGAGTTCATGGCTGTGATTTTCCCTCTAAGAACTCCTTTCATCACATCCCATAAATTCCAGTAAGTTGTGCTTGAATTTTCATTGAATTGTAGATATTGTTGAATTTCTTGTTTAATTTTTTTGTGACTATTGATTGCTAAGTAGGGTGTTGTTTAATTTCCATGAATTTAGTTGGTTTTGCTGGTTTCTTTTGTTTTTTAGTTCCAGTTTCACTGCACTGTGGTCAGATAATATGCATAGGATCGTTTCTGTTTTCTTGCATATGCTTAAGCATGACTTTTGGAGTAGTATGTGATCGATTTTGGAAAATGACCCATGTGCAGCTGAAAAAAATGTGTATTCAGCTGTGGTTGGGTGGAACACTCTGTATATGTCCACCAGGTCCATTTGTTCCAAGCTCTGGTTCAGTTCTGCTACTTCTTTGCTAATTTTTTGACTGGTTGACCTATCTTTTAGAGATAAGGGGGTGTTAAGGTCTCCTATTAAGATTGTGGTCTTGGATATTAGGTTTTTCATGTCTGCTAAGATTTGTCTTACATAGTTGGGTGTTCCTGTGATATATATATATATATATATATATATATATATATATATATATATATATAATTTTTTTACAGGGTCTCACCATGCAGCCCACATTCACAGTGATCCTCCTGCTTTCTGCCTCCCTAGTGCTAAGATTACAGGCACACGCCACCACACCCAGACTCCATCGCCTGCTCATTGCACTCTAGGGCAGGGCCAGTGCATCATGAAGAACCAGGGATCAAACCCTACTACCTGTGCTTACCTAAGTAAGCTCTTAGTCCACTGAGCTATACAGCCGGCCCTTGTATAGATATTTATGAATGTCACCTCTTGCTCTTGAATTTTTCCCCTAATCAATATATAGTGGCCTTCTTTGTGTCATTAGATCTTCTTGAAGTTGAGACTTTTTGAGAAAAGAATTGTTACTCCTGCTTTTTTCTGAGGTGCTGGGGTGTGTAGTATTGTTTTCCATCCTTTGACTTTGAGCCTATGAATGTCCTTTTGAGTTAAGTGTGTCTCTTGTGTACAGCATATTGTTGGATTTTGCTTCCTAGTCCACTGTGCCAGGCTATTTCTCTTAATTGGTGAATTGAGTCCATTTCCATTGATGGTTATAATTGAAATGTGTTGACTTATGTCTGCTGTTGTTCCTTTGTTTCTGTCTCTATTAATTCATTCATTTCAGGTGAGCTAGTGTCCTCTGCACTTATTGGTGGACTCAAGACCTGAGATTGAATTTTTCTCCTTGTCTTTGTCATTTTGTATAGTACTGACCTCTGACCTTTGGTGTAGAGCTTTAGTGCAGCTATAGCCTTAGTGCATAGTGAGATTCAGGTGCCAGTCTGTTAAGTTTGAGATTATCCAGTTATGCCTGGCCTGGATCTAGCTGTTGTGTTCAGTTCCTTTTTGCTGGAGCTCCTGTGTTTCCCCTTGTTGAGTCCCTGGTTAGGGGAGCACTCGGGGGCACAGAAGCTCTCCCTCACACTCACCAGGTCAGGTGGGGATGGATCAAGTATCAAGAGAGTTGCCAAAAGTTCTCGCTCCTGTGGTGGGCTTGGGGGCAGTGGCTACAGGGAGTTGCCATGTAGGTCTGTCTGGGGTGTCTCAGGCAGGTCTCTGACTAGGATGGCTTGGGGCCTGAGGCTCTGGATGGTGCAGAGCATGCAGGAAGAAGCCAAAGGCTTCTCAGACTCTCCACACACTCACCAAACTTTGACGCCACCCACTCGCTCAGTGGGCTTTAG
This sequence comes from Ctenomys sociabilis, assembly GCA_004027165.1. Taxonomy (NCBI): domain Eukaryota; kingdom Metazoa; phylum Chordata; class Mammalia; order Rodentia; family Ctenomyidae; genus Ctenomys; species Ctenomys sociabilis. Next base: position 10,249 of record PVKA01041395.1, on the reverse strand, counting down.
GGCAGAGGATTCGGGGAGTTGCTGGTGAGTGGGCCCTTAAGTTTCAGGCTGGTCGCTCACTTGGAGAGCTTGGGGGCGGGGATCCGGGTAGCGCATGGGGGAAGAAGCCAAAGGCTCTCCCTCAGACTCACCACATACTCACTGATCTGGGAAGCCTGGAGAGTCCTGCAAATTCCCACTCACTGGGAGGGCTTGAGGGCAGGATCCAGGAGGCTGCCAGAGTGGGCCCCGCTGCCTCAAGCTGGTCACTCTGACTGGGCGGCTGCTTTCCAACTTTTTTACCCTGTTAACTTCTCTTTCATCTGAGGAGAGCATGATGGAAACCACCGTCTTTCTAAACACATTTCTTGGTAAAAATCCAGAGGTTTTGATTTAGTATGCATCTGGACTCTTGTCAAACTCACTGTCTGAACTTGGCATGGTGGGTGGTTCACACCTGGAATCCCATCACTTGGGGAGGCTGAGGTAGAAGGATCACAAGTTCCAACCCAGACTGGGCAATTTGGCAAGACATTGTCTAATAATAATAATAATAATAATAATAATAATAATACAATTTCAAGGGCTGGGTTGCAGCTTCATGCAAAGACCATGTGTTCTATTCTCAGTCCCCACCTGCCTCAAAGAAAGGAAAAGCAAAAGAAAGACTAATGTCCCCCCTCTCTTCTACACACCTCTCTGCTCCCCTGGAAAAGAACCTTCCTTTTTCCCAAGTTCCTGACCCTATCTCTCCTGTAGTTTTCATTTTGCCCCATCAGAGCCTGGAATTGTTTTATTTTAAAGTATTACTTTTCATTTTTCAACCCCTCTCCCCAAGCGCTTGAGTAGGGAATGCTGTGGTCAGAGGGGACTCCACCAAGGCCAGGCCAGCCCGTTCTGGGAAGAGGTCCAGGGGGTGGGCTAGAGGGTGGGGAGGTGGGCCAGGGGCTGTGGGAGTGCCCAGAAGGGGGTGCCTATAGGCTCAGGAACAGCAGGGACACAGTGTGGAAGGTGAAGTCTGGGTAGCCTGCAGAGCAGAAACAGGAAGTAAACTGAGATAAGTAAAGTGGAGCGATCCTATACAGAAAACACAGAGATCCAGACTATAGATGGACTCTGAGAGGAAACTATTTCTCAGTTTAAATATCTATCTTTGTATTGCCTTTTTGCTCTCTCTTTCTAGAAATACCTTCAAGGCGATTCTGATATTTGCTCAATCCCATTTTTGGCCAAGATCTGTCAGAAAATTAAATTGTAAGTATGTGTATTTTCTCAATCTTGTAAGTACCTGGTGACATCTTTGCTTGTCTCCATTTTCCTGTGCCCAGAATGATGTTCACATCCAAGAAGCATCTTCCTAGAGCTAATGCTATTCCTGCTTCAAACAAGGCTTTCACAGAGACTAGACAATGAGCTGGCTCCTACAAAACCATGTTGGGAATGCACGGGGCTGGGAAGACCGCAAGCCTCGCAGCATGCTCTGCACCTGGCAGTGTGCCGGTGACCTTTCTCTGCAGCCCTATCACCCCCTTTATGACACTGGGGACAGTGTCCCCTTGCCAGGGAAGACACAGACCCAGTTGTCCACAGCTTAGGAATGGGACTTGGAGCATCTTTGGTGCAAAACACTCAGGAGGAAAGGGACTGTTTTCTTTACAGAGCCCAGAAGAGTGTTACCTGGCAACTCTGAATCAAACACAGAACAGGATTCTAGATAGAACACTGTCTAGAATCCCAAAGTTCTCCATCTCAGTTTAAAATCCCAGCTCTAGCTCCACTTTCCATCTTGGGTTGAGCTATATGTCACAGAAACACTAATCAAAATGTGAAGAGACCAATAATGATCTGAGAGAACACTGGACAGAGAGGTAAAATAGCATCATTTGTTCTTTTCCCATGTATTAGTCAGTTTTCCATGACTCTAACAACTACCTGAGATAATAAAGTTAAAGAGAAGAAAGGTTTATCTGGGTTCATTTGTAGGTTTCAGTCCATGACCAGCTGGCTCTGTTACTTTGAGCCACCGAAGGCCTAGTACATCAGGATTGGAGCACATAGCACAGAGGGCCTGTTCACCCATGGCCAAATGTGAAAGGAACACAGGAAGATATTAGGGTCCCAGGCCCCCTTCTTCAATGATTTAGACCAAACCATCCACCTGATGCTTGCAGTGTCCCTCTCCTGGAGGAGCCCCTGGTCTGTTAGCCCCTTCTGCTGCAGCCTGGCCCTCATGGAAGCAGAGATAAGACCTCAGAATGTGCAGAGTGACAGTCATCTGCACATCTGGTCTGAGAGGCTGTAATAGCTTCTCACAGCTGCTATAACAATGTGCTATAATCTGGGTGAGGTAGAACAACAGAAGCTTATGCTGCTTCAGTTATGGAAGCCAAAAGTGTAAGCTCGAGGTGGCAGAAGAGGCAAGCTCCCTGTAAGGCCAGTGGACTCCTTCCTGCTGACCTAGCTTCTCACGGTAGCTGTCAACCCTTGTGCATCTTGGTTTACAGACACATCACACCAATCCCTGACTCCCTTTTTACCATGCCACTTTTCAAGGTGTCCCTTTTCCTTCAATAAAAACCCCAGTCCTATTGGATGAGGGCCACCCTAAGGGCCTCTTCATTGGCTCACATCTGCAAAGACCCTGTTTCTAAACAAGGTCGTGGGCAGGCCAAACAGCTCAGCAGATTAAAGTGCCTGCTTAGGCAGACTCAGTGGTCAGAACTCGATCCAGCATGCCATGCAGGCCCCACCGCAGGGCACACTGAGACACCTATTGAGACTGGGTGTGCTGTCGTGCACCTGCAATCCCAGCGCTTGGGAGGCTGGACACAGGTGGATTACTATGAGTCCAATCTACATAGTGAGACCCTGTAGACTCTGTAGACTTTGTACTAAAATGCTAAATAAATAAATAAGGTAATACTCACTGACACTGAGGGTTAGAATTTCACCACTTTCACTGAACATAAATCAACCTATGTCCTACCACCCTTCCTCGCTTGAGCTTCATGGGACCCAAGCCTACTGAACATGTCCTAACTGCTGTGAAAACATCCAGAGGGAGGAGCAAGCAGCCGTGGTTCTGACCCACATTCACAGCTTCTTAGGGCCCAAGGGTTACAAACTTTGCCTGCTTCTGCTGGCAGCCAAAGCCCTCTGGCCAGCTGTGCCAACTGCTGGCCTGGATCCCAGAAACAGTAGCACTTCCCCTGTTGTGAGTGGGAGAGATGCAGAAGCCTCAGGGAGCTGAGAGAAGACAGGGAAATCAGACAGGAAAGCTGCAAGACGTCCTCATGCCTTGCTTTCCTCAGATCGGAACCCCTGCCCCTCCCCATGAACACATCTTGCATTTTCTGTGTTAGACCCGGGCCAGCAGGACCCAGTGGTCCCAAAGTGACAACTCTTCAATGGAACCACTTTTGAAACATTAAATTCAAGAGCATCTGCAGCCAGAGATTTTCTTGGCCCAATTTCAAAGGGAAATTATTCTTTTATGAAAAAGAAAAGCCAAAACAGCATGTTCTTCTCCTTTATTCAAAATCATTGTGCCCTGAGTATAATTTGCAACACCTCTCAGTTTGTTCACTGCTTTGTGATTTACAAAGCTCCCTTAAATACAGCCTCATTTATTCTTCAGAGTAACCTCTGGCTAGGTAATAATAATAACTAAAATGCATTCAGTGTTGTCTGTTTACCAGAAGCTGTTTTAAGTACAGCCCACTATGGCAGACGTCATTTCTGTCATCCTCCACGTGAGGTAAAGTTATGTGCCCAAGGCCACAGAGCTGGCAGTGAATCAATTTCATCTTTGAAAGTGTACCTGACCCTCCTTGGCCTCCTGAAGCCCCAGCCTCACCCTTCAGATGAGAGAGAAGGTTATAAAAGCCTGACCACTTGGTGCATTCATTTGCCATGACATCCTCAGCACTGCAAGGTGCCCTGGATTCAAAACAACCTGTAATAAATCCTACACAAGGCCAAAATTCCACCTCCACATTTCACATTCCAGGAAGTACCTTGCCCAATGCACAACTTACAGTTGGGAAGCCATTTGCCAGGCTAGGAGTGGTGCCATGGGGAAACGCTCCCTCATAGAGTGGGACGATTGGGCCGGTCATTGCCACCAGGAGCTGTGGGTACCCAGGCTCACACTTGGGGATGCAAGTTACCAACAATGACAGCCAAAGGTCTCCAGATTCCCAGAGTGAGTATCCAGAGGGAGTGCAGAGACTATGTAAAGGGACACACATTCACTTTGTAAAGCCAAGTTCATGGCCAGGACTTTGAACACAGTCTTGGTCTCCTAGCCATCCACACATCAACAGTCCACACCCTCGCCAGCTTCAGTTCTCTCACCCCCACCCCCACTCCATGGCCACATCAAATAGCAAAGAGAAAACACTTCTGGCAAGAGGAGAACAGAGACCGACTAAGTTTGGCTGGCATGCCCACACCACATGGACCCTCAGATTTATTTTTAGATGCACCCTCTGTCACATGAATCCAACACAGCCATCTCTGAAAATGGGTCTGATTGATTTTACAATCATCAGCTTCTTTTTCCCTGAGCCCACCGGGGTGTTTTGATTTCTCTCTCCTAGATCTCTAAAGACTTCTATGCCATTCAAAGATGTCGATGCAGACAAATACAGTGTTTTCCCGGTAAGTATTGTCCCTAACACCAGATGTGCACTAAATGCTCTGCCACTCCCTACAAATTTCCTTCCTCTAATAAGAACAAGGCTGAGTTTCATTTGTATACATTATTAGTTTGGTGAAAAATACATCATTTTGCAATGTTCAGTGACTTTCTAGAGTTAGAACAATACAGATCCCATTGAAGTGAATCTTAAACCTGTATTTTGCTGACTTTTCATGTTTCTATTCTGGCTGGAATTCTCCAGGAATTATTATCATCTTGAAAGGTTTTATGATTTATCTTGGAAATTCTTAACCCTACTCTTCCTTATTCTTTATGCATGTGTGTGTTTTGTTAAGAGCTGATAGGGTGTCTACGTATTTCCTGGGAAAGCAAACAGGCAGACAGTATGCATCAGACCCCAAAATGCGAGATCTCAGACTGACTTGGGAATGGAGGAATTGACAATATTATTTGATAAGACTGTGATATTTTATTCTCTTAAATCAGTCAGATCAGACATAAACCCTCGTAATTATCAGTTGAGCCAGATTGTTTTAATTGCCCTATAAAGCAATTAAACATTTGGCCAAAACTAAGTGAATTATTTTAGACCCTGAGAAGATGGGTGAAATTTGAGGAAGATGGATGCTCCTGAGATACGCATCAATACACACACATCAACACATGTGCAGATAAAGATAGACACACATGGGCCTGGGAAACAGCTCAGTGGTCTAAGTCCCTGCCTGGCAAGTGCAAGGTCCTGAGTTCGATCCCTAATAGAAAAAAATAGATAAAAAAATAAGACACACGTGAACATTTACACACATACAAACGGTGGTGTGCATACAAATATGATACACATGCTCCATATCACATATATCCATACATGTGCACATGCACACACACAGGCACACACTCACCATTACACACACACACACACACACACACACAGGCCCACACTCCCGCCTGTTAACTGGTCCTGACACGATATTACATTTTACCCCACACTGCATGCCTTCTAATAATTCTCATTTTGTTAGTGGTCACCAGTGTTCCTAGCCTATATTTGAATTAAAGACTGCAGAGGTCAACATCTTTCAGGCGGTGCTTATTAACCTTCATGTGGATAAGTTCAAAGCAAGCCTGATTCCACACCATGTGTGCATTTCAATTTCAGACGCTGCGGGGCTACCACTGGCGAGGGAGAGACTGTAACGACAGTGACAAGACCGTGTACCCAGGCAGAAGGTAACTCTGTCGGGCTCTGAAAATGACCTTCTGCAAAGGAGGCAGGAAGCGTCATCCCCTCCAGGAGTAGACAATTCCCACTTAGAGAAGGGAGCTCTGTGCCTCTGTAGCTCAGTAAAAAAGAACAGCATTCATTCACTCACTCATTCATTCACATATTCATTCATTCACTCATTCATTCTTCCCCAGGAGATGCTTATCAAGCACCTAAGATCTGTGCATCATTGTGCATTGGGCTAGTGGTAAAGGAAAGAGAAATAGACCCCTTCCCAAGGGCATCTAGGAATGCAAAGCGTGTCACACTTTACTCCTGGATTGATGTTCAACCATTCACATCAAAAAATGGAATTCCAAAAAATAGAGATGCCACCTTCCATTTATTCTGTGACAGCAGTGTCAAAGCATTAAATTCACCAGACATTGTGCCCTTTTAGAGGCACAATTTGAACAGACCTCCCACTTTTCAAATAAAACTCATGGAAGATGTGTTCGCCAGCAACCTTCCCTACCTATGCAGTCTCTGAGAGGAGCCTGTCCTAGAGAGACTAGGTTGGGTCACCTTTTCCTCACAAATACAGCCCCACTGAGCTAAGGGCAAAGGGCTCAGCAGAGGCTTCTGTGTGCTGCACGCACACAGGTGTGAGGTACGCCCCCTGGCAGGAAACCACTGCCTTCCAATGACGTGCTGTGTAGCACTCGTGTGTCCATCCAGGGAACATTCACAGAGTTGAGCTCATGCCAAAGGTCAACACTGATGTTTCCTTCTTAGGCCAGACAACTGGGATATCCATCACGACTCCAACTGCAATGGCATCTGGGTAAGCAACATTCGGGTTTGACACTCCATGTCTTATTTTCTGTTCTCCCCGAAGCTCCATTGCTTGTGTAGTGGTCCCATCTACGGAAGGGAGTGACAACCTACAGTGACTGCCTTGCTGCTGCTTGGAAGATAGTGTGAAATCCTCACCACATGCAAGGAACATCAATGATGTTCTTTGATAAAGAACATCAAGAGCTGAGGCAGTCACAGCCCCTTACCCTTGCTGGTGGTCACCCAGGTCCAGTCCCCTCATTCTGCTCCAAAGATGTAAAACAAAGTGGTACAGTTTTAGGAACATTCACTGCCACTTAGCCCACACCCTGACCACTGTGACAACATAGCCATTCTTCTCTGCTCCATAAGCCTCTTCAGCAGAGTGGGCTTTCCCTTGCTCGCTCCACCACCCACACCTCACAGCATCTGGTAGTGAGCTCACAGTTTCCAGGAAAAGGGAAGGAAGCAGGAAAGCCAGCCAGGTACCCCTGAATACAGCAAGGATGCAAGAAATATGCTTTGGGGGAATCTTAGGTTTACAAGATTTCCAAGGTCCTCATGAGGACATGAACAGAAACCAGGCAGCAGGATCATAAATCTAAGCCCAGCCTAGGAAGTGTATTGACCTCTCCACATAGACCCTGTTTCAAAATAAAAATTAAAAGAGGACAAAGAGGTAGGGTCAATAAGAGGCTCTGGGTTAATCCCCTAAACCCCCATCCAAGAGAGAGAGAGACAGACAGACAGACACCAACTTATAAATAACATACAAGATTATAGAACACTAAATAAATCCCTAACACAGTACTGAAGTCTCATAAATTTAGCTCCCTCTTTTGGAGACCTTTTATTAGACTACCCAGAAGTGCTTACATGGAAACAGATCTGGATCGCAGCCTGGTCCCTCCCTCTCCACCTAGAACACTATAGCTCCCAACCCCTCTCAGCACTCCTGTAGGCAGGAGCTATGTAACCAAAGGGCCTTGCAGTTTAATATTCTCCAACCTCAAGATAAATGTTCACCTAGTTTATCTGCTTGGATGAAGGGGGAAGTTCCTATAAATACCATCCTCTCTCCAGGACCCTAATAGCCCAGGTTTATACCAGGAGTTACCTCCTGTGTTTATTGTGGTCTTGTAGCTCCTGGTACATGGAAAGGGTGAAAGACAACTGTACTCAGACACACTAGCCTTTAGAGAAGAGGAGATCCCTGCCCTAAAGCCTTAAGGTCACAAGACGCCCAAGGCAGCTTTTGTTCCTATTACCCAAAGTCTGCCGTTCTATTGGATAACAAAGGGTGCCAATCCGTGTGCAGAGCTGTCACTGTCCTATGGTCTCACCATGGTTCTGGTTTCCATGAAAGAAACAGGCAATACAAAGACCAGAGGAAACCCAACTAACCTCGGGAGGGCAAAACCAGAGGGGCCCATCAGTAATGGGAAAAACACATCTCCCTGCCATTCCTATGCCTTCCCCCGAGGAAAAGTGGATCCCAGAATTTCAAACTCAGGAACAAAGAGGAGATTTTACCACCATTAAGGCAAATATTGCCCTAATTGCACCCACAGAGCCCAGGAAAGTGGTTGTACTACTATGAGTCCATCTCTGGCCACTCTCATCTTAGGACATTTGTCCCTTCCAAGGGACAGCTGCTCTACTACAGGACTGCTCTAACTTCAAAAGGCTTTGGTCATGTAATTCAGTCATCTTATTGGCCCAGCTTCCTTTCTAGGTCTCTTAATCTTGGCACTATTGCCATTGGGGTGGGGGTCTGTCTTCATTGTCAGGGTTGTCTTATAAATGATGGTATTCTCAGCACTCTCCTTCACTACTGCCCACTAGATGCCAGTGGCATTTCTACTCTGCAGTGACAACCGAATATGCCTCTAGACATGACCAGTGTCTGCTGCATCAGCTGTGGGGTAGGAGAGTGGAAGGGAAAATCACCCCAGTTGAGATTTGTTTCTCTGGAAACGTGAGTCAGCAGGGCCTGGAGCTGCAGGACTGCAGAATCCCCTATCCTGTGTCTGAGCCCCCTAGCCCTCCCTCAGTGCTCTAGGGTGCAGGGAGTCCAGGATGGGGGACTCTTCCAGGAGTTGCCTCCCAGCCTTGTGAAGAAGAGGCAAAGTCTCTCCATATCCTTACTCTTGGTTCCTCCCTCTTAAGCCTGAGTTTCACACTCATAGAATACGTACCTGTGTTGAATTAGGGGCTGCAGGGATTTTCAAGGGTTTTATCCAGTGATTTATCTTTGCATTTTTAAAACCAGCCAGGAAGGACTTAGCATATGCATCTCCTAACTTTCAAAACGTATGCAGATGATCTCATCAATCCTCTTTTCAAGGGCGTGGATCCTAAAGATGGAATTCCTTACGAGAAGAAGTTCTGTGAAGGTAAGAACTGTGGAAGTCTGTGCTTGTTACCCCAGAATGGTCCTCACTGATTTGGGTCATTGTGAGAGGAAGTTCCTGAGCTTCAGGTTAAGGTGGCTGATTTATATTTGTGTTCAGGACATGATCCAGGAGAGGAGACAGAATCTAGCAAATAGCAAACCGAGTTTGCTTAGTGGGATTATTTTTCTTGGGATTGGAAACACAAATGACGGTGTTAGAAATGACTGCAGGACTGGTAAGGATGACTGAAAGCTGGGGCTTTCCCAAATACAAATACAAGGAGAGATTAGATCAGAAATATGTCACACTTCCATGTCCTTGTCACTCCTGTGTAAGATCAGGCACATGATCTGGCTGATGGTAGGGGTCCCCATGTCCACCAGGCTAGAGATGCAGGGGAGTTCATGAGCTCTGGCTTCTCGAAGGTGACTGCCAAGAAAGAGCTCTGCACCCTGAATGCCCCTGTGCCTCGCACCTCGGGGCCACCAGTACAAATGGAGACAACTCAGCACCCCATGTCCCTGCACACTGCCCCCAAGGAGCCGTGGGCGCATTGCTACTCTGTCGGCGATGATCCCCCCCGCCCCCGCATACGCGCTTCCCCACCGTCCCCCACTCCACACCGTACTACCTCCTGGACAGCTATTCCTGCCATTCATCGAGGCCTCTAGTTGGCTTTGAAGTGAAGGCAACAAACTCTGCAGTCCTTCCTTTGATCAGATCAAAGTCCGTTCGTCAATAAACTCTCAGAGGGGCAGAAAGGAGGACAGAAAATGGAAAGGCCCATTCTGCAGTTGAGAAACATTAGCCAAATGGATAAAAGAAGGAAAAAATAAGCTACTAAATAAATACCACGGGCCCAGGTTGTTACTCAGTCCTAGAACACTTGCCTAGCATGTTGGAAGGCCTGGGTCTGGTCCCCAACACTGAGTTTTAAAAGGGTAACATAATAAATAATGCAGATCGAGGCGAAACCCTGGACAGGTTGGTCTCACTGTGGGCAGCCACCTGGAGTCCCCACCTCTCATGCCTCTGTTCCCTCCTGGGTGTGCCAGCATTCTCAGTTCCACCCCCGTGAGGCCATCCCCACTGGGCCAACAGCTGGCCTCTGCCAAGGCATGGGGTGGAGTGAAGAAAGGAAGCTGGCTCTCTGCCTCTGGGCAGCATCAG
>PVKA01041394.1:0-18114 GCA_004027165.1 Ctenomys sociabilis | reverse complement strand
AACAACTAACAAAGTTAAAGGAAAGGAACAGGGGGAAAGGGAGGAATAAATTTTACCCCAATTCACCTGAGATGCAACTGCTGTCATCACAGTCCCTCAGCAGCGATGACGACTCCAAATTGTCCATTCCCCATGAGTTCAAGACAAGCTTGAACCACAGAATTAAGATCCTGTCTCAAAAATTTCATGAAAGCCAATTTTCAAATATGCTGTAGTAGAGGGCCGGTGAGATAGCTCATTGCTTAAGCAAACGTGGAAGACCAAAGTTGGATCCCTGGCATCACACACAACACCATGCTAAGCTAAGCCACCACAGAGACCAAGCATAGTGGCGCACACCTGTAATCCCAGAGCTGGGGAGACTCAGTTTAAAAGACAGATTGAGAAGCCTACCTGCCACAGCTGGGGGCTGTGCAGGAGGTTCACTGTAAGTCCCAGATGTGTAGTGAGACCCTATACCAAACATGTCAAAACAAAACAAAAATATGCTGTAGCCTCTCACACATTAACTTTTGCTGCTCTGGTAAGCTGGTTTTCCTACAAATCTTGCTTGAGAACCTTTTTTCACAAAACAGCAAGGAGAAAAATAAATAAATACAAATCTCTGTACCAACCACTTAGAAAGGTCAGCAACTGACTGAATGCTTGCTGGCTTACTAGTACAAGATTGGATCTGTCATTTGTAATAGTATAGTCATTTTAGGGGTTGTTTTTGTTGAGACAGGGCCTTATTACGTAGCTCAAGCTGGCCTCAAATTCACTATGTAGTCCAGGGCTGGCCTTGAATGTGAGGTATTTCTCTTGCTTCAGCCTCCTGGATGCTAGGATTACAGCTGTGTAGCATCATGCCCAGCTTGCTATAGTCATTTATTTTGGCCTACTGTAATAGTATACCATCCCTCTGATTGCTTTTTAAAGTCATTCTTTGGGTTGGAGGCATACATGTGTCAGTGATAAAGTGTGTATTTAGCATATTCTATCTAGGCCAATGGTGGTGAACGTGTGGCATACATGCCATTTGTTATCACTGAAAAGCTCTAAAAGGTTCGCCATCACTGCTTTAGACCCTTGATTTAATGCCTAGCACAACTAAAAAATAAAATAAAAAGTAGCTACTATAAATCACAAATGCATTTGTATTTTCTTTTATTTTGAGATAGGATCTTGCTAAATTGCCTCAGACTGGACTCAAACTTATGATGTTGATCCTATCTCACTCTGCCAGGGGTGTACCAGTACCCTTAGTTTAAAAGACAGATTGAGAAGCCTACTTGCCACAGCTGGGGGCTGTGCAATATGAAGAAGCCCAGTGGCAAGTGCTGCTCTAATAAAGGACTAGGGAAGAAACACTTGCTTTTCCTGGTTACTAGTAGGCTGCTGCACTCTGAGGACTGGATTGTAGGGAGCTCAGAGGGCACACATTTGTTCTGCCATAGCCAAGACTGATAACTAGTAAAAAGGGAGAAAAACAAATCTCATTTTCCTGCATTGCTCTTTTGTTATTGCTGTTCTGCCACCATGAACTGCTGCTCTCTGCCTTGTAACTTGAAGCCAGCTCAATATGGATTGAAACCTCCAATAACTGTGAGCTAAATAAACCTTTCCTTCCTTCATTTTGGGTGTTGGGTATTTGTCCCAGCAACAAGAAAAGAGTAACTAAGACAACATTTGGTACCGCAGGAGTGGGGTCATTGCAGTGACTAAACCTGACCATGTGGATTACAAGTTTTTGAGAATGGCTTATGGAAAGAAATAGGAAATGTTTGTGAAGAGTTGGAACAGCTTCTGCTATTCTGTAGGGGAGATTCTGGTCAGAGCTCAGACCAGAAGACTGTCAGGAAACCGGCCTGTAAAAACCAGGCTGGGGAGGTTTCTGCTGAGAAGGACTGCATTGGTTGTTAGACTCCAGATGATTTGTGCTCTGGTTTGGCCAAAAGACTATCTGAATTTTGCTCATGTCCAGACACTTTGCCTGAGACTGAGTTTAAGCATGGCAGACTGATTAATCTTTCAAAAGATATTTCAAAGCAGCCAAATATTAGGGCAGTCGCATGGCTATTATTGGAGGCTTTTAACCAGATTTATGTTGAGAATGAAGAGCAAGAAGCCCAGCAGGATGGTCTAAAATGTGAGTTTAACCAGAAAGGAAGCACCAAGAAAGCTGTGGACTGCAAAGATGGAGCTGAGAGGATCTCTATGGCTGGGAAGGAACCCGAGAATGGAAAGGATGGCCTGAGGGCATCACAAGAGGTGGCAGGTCTCCACTCTTTGCAGCCTCAGAGCTGCAAAGATTAGGGACTTTGCCTTGAGAAGAAAGATGCAGAGCCCCAAGTTCCAGAATGGTGGCAGTGGCCACACCAGGTTCCAGAATGGCACTGGCATGGAGAATTCATTCCTCGGAATCAGGGTCAGAGTGCTCAGCCACCCAGGCACTCAACCCCAACAGCCAAGAGAAAGGAAAACCTGGCTACTGCTCCAGCTGGCAGCAGACCTTGGCATCATCCATGTGGTAATGGTTTTAGGTGCATTCAGAATGCAGAAGTTCTGAGGTTAAGAAGGCTTCCACTGAAGCCTCCCCTGAAATCTCTTCAGTTTCAGAAGAGATCCTCAGCTAAATAAACCTTTCCTTCCTTAAAAAACAAAAACAAACCCAAATTTCATCTTCCTGAATATTTTGCCCCAGGCAAGTCCTAACCTCTACTCAGCTGAATTCATTCACAAGCCTAGGGACTACAAATGGGCTGTGTCTCCTGCTAACTACTCCTATATCTGATTCTTCCAGATTTTACCAGATCAACCATAGATAGCCAGGACTGCTATCTATGTTACCTCATCCCAGTCATCATAACTCCTAACAAACCTCCTTTCCACCATACTCTGGCTACTGCTTCCATTACCAAGGACCTCCTGATGGTCCAATTCCAGTGCTCATTTCAGTATGTTCTGTGGCACCTGAGGTCAGAGGCTCTGCGTACACACTCTTTTCCCTTGCTCGCCCCCCTCTTCAGTGTGATATTCTGTAAAATAACCCTGCCAAGTAGGCATATCCTATTGCCATTTGTGGAAAACAAATCCTGTAAAGATGAGGTGAACTGTCCTCCAGGTTCCATCTCTGTTTCTGCACCATCACCTCTCCACCTTTGCAGAAGGGACCCGGCTTTACTCATCATGTACTACATTTATGTTATAAGAGTCTTATGAACTCCTTGGTAGAAGAGTGCACAATCAGGGGAATAAGAACATTCCTAGTCTGATACCTCCATATGCTGGGGTAGACAGCTGAGCAGAGAAGCAAGGTTCTTTTGGAGGACAGCTGTAGCAGATGCAAGAGGATGAGGATGGTTAAGACTGAGCTTTCAAAACATGAACCAAACCAAGTCTTTACTCACATGCCCCCCATGCTGGGGATTAACAAACTAATGGCCTGCACACAGTAGGCAAGCATTTAACTACTGAGCTATAACTCCTGGTCCTCTTTAAAACATGAGTTTGAGATAGGGTCATACTAAGTTGCCCAAGCTGGCCTAAAACTTGTGATCATCTTCCCTCAGCCTCCCAAACAGCTGGGATTATAGGCTTGTCACATTTGGCTGCTCTACCTTTTTCTTTTTTGAAACAAGGTCTTGTATAGTAGCCTAGGCTGGGCTGCAAAACATCAATCCTCCCGCCACCACTCTTAGCTGGCTGCTCTAGTTTTAAAACTCCTTCCAACCTTTCTCTGCATGAGAACAATATCTAAATTCTGACCTTTAAGTTTCTAACTTATCCTGGCTCCCACCTCTTCCCATTTCTTACCGCATTTCATACATTCTTCCCCCCTGCAATCACACTGGCTTCTTTTCCACTTCTTGAACTTTCCAACCTCTTTTTTTCCACATATAGGCTATAAGACAGATATAGGGATAACATACGCTGCAAATAATCTACTTTTAACCTCTCAAGATGTAAAAACACACATTGCAAGTTTTTGGCTAGAACATCCAAGTTGGTACCAAGAAAACTCCAGATTTTCATTTTTTCACTTGAAAAAGTGTCCCTAGGTAGTGAAAGAAGTCCTAAATAAGGGTGCAGGAGGTCAAGGCAGGAGGATCTCAAGTTCAGATTCAACCTAGGCAACTTAATGAGACCTTGTCTCAAACTAAAAAGGGATGAAGATGTAGCTCAAGACTCTGGTTTCAATCTCTGGTACTGCACAAACACAAATCCTAAAGCCTATTCTTACTCTAGTCTTTTAAAGCTACAAGCACATGAAAGCCCCTCAGACAATAACAGTAACCACTACAAAGTATTCTGCTTAGCATCCTGGGCTACTGTTTGTTTGTTTGTTTGTTTGTTTGTTTTAGAGACAAGGTCTTGCTTTGTAGTGCAGGCTGACCTCGAACTTGCAGTGATCCTCCTGCCAAGGCCTCCTGGGTGCTGAGATTACAGGCATGTGCCACATACCCAGTTAAGAAGAACTACAGTTCCATATTGTGTATTCTGGATAAAGACACTGTCTATCAGAATTAATTAAAAACAGAGATCTAAGGTCTGCTGTAACAGAACACTTAGATGCTTCTGTCTACTTAAAACATGTATAAGCAGAATGGTGGTCCATGCCATGAACTTTGGAATGTGACAAACTGGATAAATATCTTGGTGCTATCACTTTTAGTGGCTTATATGACTGTGGCAAAGTGTGCAAGTGGCTCTGTTCTCTTCTGACTTTAGAAGGTTCTTTTAATAATTAAATGAAGGGGCTAGGGAGACAGCTCAGGGGTATAAGTGCCTGCCTGGCAAGCATAAGGGAGTTTGATGCCTGGTGCCAAAAATAAAAAATAAAATAAAATATACAATACAGGGCATGGGGAGATGGCTCAGTGGAATAAGTGCTTCCCTGGCAAGCACAAGGGCCTGAGTTCAATCCCCAATTCTGCAAACACACACACAATACAATACAGTAAAAGGAATGAAGAACCACACAGAAAACTCAGCCACATTAACTGTGGAGTAAATGGCAGAACTGTAGGACCAATCCTGCTCTTCCTTCATCCTGCTTCCCTTTTTTCCCCACCTCTACTAACCACATCTTTTGAAACTACCAAAGGAAGATCTGTGATCAGCATGGCACATTATTTACCAATCAATTTTTAACAGGCCCCTCTCAAAGGACAGGAAAATACAATTTTAGAATGAAATATGAGTGGGAGGCCTGAAACAAGGGTCTAATGGTAACTAGGATGGACAAAGCCAGCTAAGAGACAATGGGAAGATGGAAAAAAGGTATTATCAGGTATTAAATCCTGCTAACAACACACACTTCACTCAACTTGTGATTCTGGTAGTCTTTACAGAATGCCTGGGCTGGGGAATATAGCTCAATGGCACAAGCACCTACCTGGCAAGTCCCAGGTCCTGAGTTTTGGTCCCTAGTATTGCACAAAAAAAAAAAAAAAAAAAAAGCTTTCCACATGCTTGTGTTATCAAGTTCCCTTTTCCTTTATCCTTCCTACAATACTGTAATCTTCAAAAAAATGTAGGGGCTGGGGAGATGGCTCAGTGGAATAAGTGCTTCCCTGACAAGTGCAAGGGCCTGAGTTCAATCCCTGGTTCCACAAAAAAAAAAAAAAAAAAAAAGTAACTACTTACTAAAAAAAAAGAATACTTTCCACATGACCCTACCTAGTGAATTTTAAAAGATTTACTGCAGGGTGGAATAGCACACATCTACAATCTCAGGGGCTGGGGAGATGGCTCAGTACAATAAGCACTTGCCTGGCAAGAGCAAGAGCCTGAGTTTTATCCCTAGTTCTGCCAAAACTAACAAACAATCTCAGCTACTCAGGAGGCTGGCACAGAAAGATGAAGATCAGTATGGTTAATTTATGACACCCTATCTTAAAAAAGGAAAAAAGGAGGGGGTTGCTGGGGATATAACTCAGAAGTGCTTACTTAACACACACAAAGTCCTGAGAACCACAGACACACAATAAACACTCTTTGAGGTTTACTAAACATTCTACTTCAAGGCAAAGGAGCAGATCAGATTGAGACTGGGCATGGTGGCATACACCTGTAATCCCAGCACTTAGGAGGCTGAAAACAGGAGGATCACTATGAGTCAATCTGTGTAGTGAGATCCTGTACTAAATACAAAACAAAATAAAACAAACAACAACAAAAAAGAAACTTCTTTGTCGTAAGATAGACATTAAATAATCCATTGTCCAGATATGACAACCTGAACTACATAGTGAAACTCTTATCTCAAAAAGAAAAGAAAAAGAAAAAAAGCTGGGGTATGTATAGTGTATAGCTCAATGGTAGAGCATATACATGCCTGGCCTATGCAAGGCACTGGCTTGATCCCCAGAACAGACACAAAAATAAATCAAATTAAGCACACATACTCGGACCGTAACCCCTTCTTTTTGTCTAGTGCAGATCATGCAAGGAGAAAGCAAGAAGGGCATTTCCTGCGGTTGGCAAATTTCCTATGGCCCTATTTCTCTAGTCTATGACTTACAAACTCTATTATCTGACTTCTGACAGTTAATTCAAAGAGCAGTCAAGGCTTTCAAACAATGATGGCAAACCTTTTAGAGCTTTCCATGATAACATATGCCATAGATTTGCCATCATTGGAGAGGGTACAAGCACTGGTTGTCACAATAATTTTGGCTTCCCTAATCAGTCTCTGCTTCTCAACATACAAATGCATTAATATATGATGTATTCCTATAGAAAGATGCCCAGCTTTCATTGGCTTCTCAAAGCTAAGACGGTACAGGACTCAGGAGGGCAACATAGTGAGTTCAAGGCCAACCTCAACTATATAGTGAGATCCTTATATAAGAAAACAAAACACAACCCAACCCAAACAACATGGTTTATAACCATAAAAATACCTAAAAGACCCATATAATATATAAAGTCACAAGGCAGATATTCTCATAGTTGTGACCTTTATTCATGTAGTTATTCAACAAATTTATTGAGCACCAATGTGCCAGGTCCTAAAAAGATGTATTAGAACACAAACATTCCAGGCTCTCATGGAGTGCTTGGGTTCACCTATTTTACCATCTGCCCATGTTTTCTGTTAACCTATACCTGAACCAAAGTTGTCAAAGCTAGAGGCTGAAACTCTTGTTTATGTGCCCTGGGTAGCAGTGAAGTCTCACTCACAACTGAATGCTATCTAATCTTTTTAATATTGAAAACGGACCAGACAGGGTGATGCACACCTAATCTCACTTTCTCTTTGGCAAAAATGAAGAAACTGATGACTCTCAAACTTTTAATTTTTGTGGCAGTATTGGGGACTGAACACAGACAACACTAAAACATATCCCCAAGGGGCTAGGGAGATGGCTCAGTGGAATAAGCGCTTCCCTGGACATGCGCAAGGACCTGAGTTCAATCCCCAGTTCCACACACACACACACACACACACACACACACACACACACACACACACACAAATCCCCAAATCCCCAAATCCCCTTCTTTCTTTCTTTTTCTTTTTTTCCATTATTTTTTGAGACTAAGTTGCTCAGATCTCAAACTTGTGATCCCCCCTCTTAGGCCTGTTGTAGAGCTGGGACTACAGGCTTCATGCACTGGGCTTGGTAACAATCCTCAAATTCTTATGAAATTGTAAGGCACACCAAAAAGCAAGAGAATCTCGAAAACAACCAAAATCAAAAGACTTATTTCTTGACTTTACAACTACTACATAAAGCTACAGTAATTGCAACAGTGTGGGGCAAAACAAAGTGTACAATCAGCCTATGGAGACAAATTTGATAATAAAACACAACTTGAGTTCACAAACCTATACAGCTACGGTCAACGGTTATTTCAACAGTGTGAATACACGCTCTTATCAATGAATGGTGATGGTATTTGTACCATTTTATACTGTACATAAAAATTAAATTGAATCAATTACTTAAATATAAGAGCTAAAATTGAAGAACATATACTGTGGGATAAATCTTCTGAATTTGAATTTGGCAATTAATTCTTACATACAACACCAAAGGCACAAGTGACAAGAAAAATAGGTAAAATGGATATAAGCAAAAATCATAATGTGTATTAAAGAACATTATCAAGAAAATTAAAAAGAGCTGGGCATGGTGACAAATGTCTCTCTAATCCCAGTGCTCGGGAGGCTGAAGCAGCAGCATTATGGTGAGTTTCAGGCCAGCCAGTACTACGTAGTGGGAGCCTGTTTCAAAAAGAAAGTAGAGAAGACACCTACAGAACACAAAAAATACTTGGAAGTTATATATTTGATTGATAAAAGTTTAATATCCAAAATAAGGAAGCCTTCAAAAGGAAAAAAAAAAACAACTAAATTGAAAACATAACAAAAAACTCACACAAACAAAACCCAATGCAAAAGTGGGTAAAGGGCCTACACTCCCAGTCATTTGGGAAGCTAGGCAGGAGGGTCACAATTTGGACTGAGCAAGTCAGGGGGACCCTGTCTGAAAATGTAAAAATAGGGCTAGAGATACATAGCTCAGTGTGAAGCCCTGAGTGCATTCTGTAGTTGGGGGGCATGAGGGGGGGTTCAGCAAATTATACATACCTTAAGTTCTGACTGTGTAAAATGAAGCTAATGCTACCTCCCCCACAGGGAATGGGAATAAACTATGAAACCCCTCCTCAACTAATGGTTGTTACTCAATGTTTATTACCAGATCTGAAAAATGAGATCAGTATCATTATACTAGGGTACGGCAAAGCCTTGCCCCCAATTTCATGGTACTATTCTCTCTCAATTCACACACTGAGGAAACAAATATATTAAAAACATATATATCTGCCAGATGTTGGTAGTATACTCCTGTAAACCCAGCACTCAAGAGGTGAGGAAGGAGGACTGCTGCAAGTTTAAAGCCAGCCTGAACTGCACAGCGAGACCCTGTCTCAAAAAGACATAAAAATTCCCTGGCAAGCGCAAGAGCCTGAGTTCAATCCCTGGTTCCACGGGGAAAAAAAAAAAAAAAAAAAAATCTGACTCATAATTCAACGAGATTATGATACTTAAGAAGGAAAAATGTTATTTGAGGTATGAGAACCTCTGAGTATAGTGGCATAAAACTAATCCCAGGTATTTGGCAAGCTGACACAGGATGACCACTTAAATCCAGAAGTTTGGGGCTAGCCCAGATCATAAAAAGAACCTGCCTCAAACAACAACAAAAGGCTGAGACTATAGCTCAATGGCACAAGCACCTGCCTGGTAAGTGCAAGGTCTTGAGCTCAATTTCTAGTACAAAATAAATAAATAAATAAAATAATAATAATTTTTAAAAATGTAAACTTACTGGGCTAGACACTGGACATAGGAGAGGGCTGAGTGTGAATTGCTTCTCACTTGTAGACAGAGCTACAAGAAGCTGTAACCAGGAAAAAAGACAAAGGCAAAAAACTCCAAATCAAAACACACACACACACACACACACACACACACGGCACTATACTACCAATTTCACTTAGTTCACTGAAAAGGTTTGTGTACATCTATAAATTTGGTACTGGGTCTCACTATACAGCTCAGACTCGTAGTGATCCTCTTGTCTTCGCCTTCCCAGCCCTGGATTACAGGCACATACCACCTGCCCAGTTTTGGTGGCCAGCTCAGCATTGCGCCAGCATGACATGCGGTACCAGGGATGGAACCTGCGTCCTTGCACTTCACTTAAGACTGCTGAGCTATCTCTCTGGCCCAGTTTATGCTAATATTGTTTGGATAATTAAATGTATATATCCTGTGCTCTGAGTAGCTAATTTATAGATAACAATATGCAATGTGTCAACCACGGTTACTTTCCTATTACCTTGTTTTAAAATTTTTACTTTTTTCCTCTTTAAAAAAAAGTTGTTGGGGCTATGGAGATAGCTCAGTAGCATAAGTACTTGCCTGGCAAGTGCAAGGGCCTGAGTTCAATTCCCTGTTCTGCAAAAAAAAAATAGATAAATAAATTTTTTAAAAAAGTTGTTAACCACTAGAGCCATTCAATCCAAACTACCTTACAAGACTATGCTCTAAGATCCACAAGCTTGAAATCTTCTATTTCTCTGTTTGACAGGGTCTCCCTATATAGCTCCGGTGGCCTTAAAGTCACAGTAGGAGGCTGAACTTAGCCTCCCGAGTGCTGGGATTACAGGTGATCATGTCCCAAAGTCCTAGTCTGTCATATAAAGAGTACTTTATATATATATAAAGAGCACTTAATAAACCTCCTATTGAAGGAGTAATTGTTTTCAGTGGTAAATTAGGACTGAAAAACAAACATTATCCAAGGATAAAAGCATTAGGAAGATAGATTTAACGATCTCAAGGGAATTGTCTTTTTCTTTGATTTTTATCAATACTATCTCTGGCCATTTTGTTTTACTTGCAGCCTGAGAAACTGTTACTCCCGTTCTATTCCCCTCTGTTTAGATGCCTGGATACAAATTTTCATACAGTGACAAGCTTGCTGGCAAAGGGTTGTAATCTCAGCACTCTGGGAGACTGAGACAGAAGTCTCCAACCCAGCCCAGGGCAATTGAGAGATCCTATCTTAAAATAAAAAATTAAAATTAAAAATGACCACAGTATTGCTAAAACAAACCAAAGCTAAACCAAGCCTAACCAAGCCAAGCTTCTACAGAATCTCATTTTTTAAAAAAATGTATTTGGTAGGGTCTTACTACGTAGATTGGACTCGTAGTGATTCTCCTGTTTTCAGCCTCCCAAGTGCTGGGATTACAGTTGCGCACTACCACCACACCCAGTCTCTATTGCCATTTTAGCATGCCCCAGGGGCGGAGGCAGCAGGGTGCTGGGGATCAAACCCTGGCCACTGTGCTCTACTGAAGCTCTTAGAATCTGTTTGATTTGTGCTAATGTCCCCACTGCTTTCTTACCCCAACCACACAAGAATGTGAGACTGTGGCTCTGTTTAGATGCCTGGATACAAATTTTCATACAGTGACAGGCTTGCTGGCAAAGGGTTGTAATCTCAGCACTCTGGGAGACTGAGACAGAAGTCTCCAACCCAGTCCAGGGCAATTGAGAGATCCTATCTCAAAATAAAAAATTAAAATTAAAAATGACCACAGTATTGCTAAAACAAACCAAAGCTAAACCAAGCCTAACTAAGCCTAGCCTAGCCTAGCCTAGCCAAGCCAAGCCAAGCCAAGCCAAGCCAAGCCAAGCCAAGCCAAGCCAAGCCCAACCCAACCCAACCCAACCCAACCCAACCCAACCCAAACCACACAGCAAGTAGTCGTGAACACGGGTACCCAACACTAAGAACAGTTTTTAAAATGCTAAGGAATTTCTTTATTTTTTGTCAGTAAACTATATTGAAATATAAGTATGTGACAGTATTTCAGAGAAACCAAGCATTTTCTCTAAATTTTAATGAATCAAAATAGGCAACTACCTATTAAGAACTACAACTTCAGGACTTCTATGAGATGTGACAAACTGGTGGTTAGATGCCTCAAAGGAAGACAATATAGGAAAACTGTTTGTTCCTGATAGGGTCTCACAATTTTTTTGAGACAAGATCTCACTATGTACCTTGAATTCACTATGTAGCCAAGGCTAGCATTAAACTTGAGGCAATCCTCTTGCTTCAGCCTCCCAATTGCTGGGATTACAGTCATGTGCTACCATGCCAGGTCTCAGTTTAGCTCTTCTGTGATTAAAAGTCTTATTTCTCCTGCTGCCTTCTTCTTCTTTTTTTTTGGGGGGGGGTTTGGGTGGGGGGGATTACTTTTGCCCTTTTCCTGATATGCTCAGTGTTCACACATGTGTAGCTACTCCAGTCTCTGCCTTGGCATCCTTTCTCCATTTATGCTCATCCCTCAAATCTCCTTCCCAAATCAATACTTATCCAGTCCCCAACCCCTACATCCCCACTCCCCCTCCTACTTGCATTGCTGTTTTTGATCTTTATTCTTCCAAGGGTAAGGGTCTTGGCGCATGGACCCCACTAGCTGGCTACATGGATGGTAATTAATGGACAAACATCATTTTTTGGGTGGTATAGTACGCCAGAGTCTTCACAATGAACTGCATCTCCAGCCCTTTGTATTCTGAAACAGGTCTCACCAAGTAGCTAAGATGGCCAGGCTGGTACTGCACTTGTGATCCTCCCGGCCCTCCCAGAGTGCTGGAATTACAGGCATGTGTCACCACGCTCAGCCCAATATCAACTCTTAGGCCACGTTGTTTTTAGGTGAGGCTTACAGAATTTAAGTAGCCTGCTCAAGATCATACCAGTCTGTATTATTTCCCTAACCAGCCTGCATTCCCAATGTCAAAGAATGTTACATTGTCTACAGTATTTTGTCACAATAGCAACTTTGCTCCAAGCACTCTCTCCTGTCAATGATCCTCTGGAAAGGGCTAGTTCCCTCAACCTAACTTTCTTCTTCTCTTCCTTGCCTCCTTCTTCCTCTTTTATTTTTTGGGGGAGGGTACTGGGATTGAATGCAGGGGCCTGCACATGCTAGCCAAGTGTCCTACTCTGACCTATAGCACTAGACTCTTAAGAATTTTCTTGTAGACGATGTGACTTATTCAGGAGCCCTTCCAGTCCAACTACAAATACCAAAGAGAGCTCTGCTGTTTTCAAGGACTGGGGACACCCACCTTGGTTTACCTTACACAGGCCACAAGTGCTCCCTTCTAATCAAACTTTAATATTAAAGCAAGAGAGGAAAATGGCTAAGCATATAGCAACTTAAAAACTTCTACTGGGGAGGGGGAATTTCTATTTGTGGGAAGACTCTTTCAAAAATCCAATTTTAGATTTTTTTTTTTTGTATTGCAGGGAGGGGTCTACAGAGTGTTCAGGGTCTCCCTACTAGATTAGACTTAGTGATCTGCCTGTTTACAGCCTCCCAAGAGCTGGTATTCCAGGCACACACCACCACGCCCAGTCTCAACTGCCATCTCAGTGAGCCCCAGGGGCGGGACCAGCATGGCAGGCCTGGGGATGGAAACTTGGTCCCTGTGCCTGCTCATAGGCGCTTTAATCCACTGAGCTATTTGGCCAGGCCTGAAAAAAAACTCCAATTTTAGAAAGAACACATGAATTAATGTAAGGGATACAGTTCAGCAGCACAGTGCCTGCCTGGCAAGTGCAATGTCCTGAGTTCGATTACCAGTACCAAAACAAACAAACAAACAAACAAACAAATAAAAAAGAATTAAGGAAAACAGTTTATCTGAGCTATCATTCTTCTCTGCAATAGTCAAGGGGAATAAGGAAGCTTCAGTTACTGGCACATTTTGTCCTACTTGTCTCCCTATTTCTCATTTTAATTTTAATACTTCCTGGTAACCTAATTGCAACAGTCTCAAGAGATTTTTTTTTTTTTTTATATTTGTACTGGGAAGCAAACTCAGGACCTTGCACCTTGCCAGGCAGGCACCTGTGTCACTGATCTATATACCCGACCCCTAAGAGTTGTTTTTAGTAATATCAGGCAGGCATCATTTTCTTCATAATTTTAAAAGATAACATAACCACAGAAATATTTACTTATGTTAAAGTCCAAAGTCTCATTTAAATACACAGAAACAAAAATACCATTAAGTAGAAAGTACAAAGGTGTATTTCTGGATTCTTTTTAACTCTTTTTTTTTTTTTTTTTTTTTTTGTCTTTTTGAGACAGGGTCTCACTATGCAGTTCAGGCTGGCCTTAAGCTCACTTTGTAGCTCAGACTGGGCTCGAACTCACAACAATCCTCCTGCCTCAGCCTCCCAAGTGCTGGGATCAGGCCCAGCTCCTTTTAACTCTCTTGAGAGTACACTAAAAAGCCTGTGATGAAGTTTAGATGGCTATGTTAATACCATGAAGAAGCTCAGGGCTAGAGACCTCTCTGCGGTTTGAGAGAGTAGGAGAGCTACATAATAGCCAAATATGAAGGCTCTCTTAATCATTAATTAGGCTCTGTTACTCCTTGTTTGTTAGGTACCTACTCACCTGCCCTCTTATCAACTCTAAGCCAGTGGTGGCAAACCTGTGGCATGCATGAAAGCTCTTGAAGGTCTGCCATCACTACTCTTAAGTGATCCCTTAACCACTTTCTTGCACACGTTCATCCACACAGAAGATACATGTCGCTAAAATATACCTTACAACCTCAAGTAATCAGACAGATTCTTAAAATTCTGATTCAGTGTCTCAACCTTTAGGATCTCAGCCTGATACACCAACAACTAATTGCCTAACACACAAGTCACTCAAACTGAAACCCTGACAAGCTCACAGAAGTGAAAGATGCTTCAAAAGGCTGATAGTACTATACAGACTGGGTGGCATGTGCCTGTAATCCCAGCACTCTGGGAGACCGAGATAGGAGATCATCAAGTTCACACTCAACCTGAGAAACTTAATGACTTAGCAAACTGTGTATTGCTAAAAAATAAAAAGGGCCAGGGATGTAGTTCATTGCAAAGACCCTGGGTTCAAGTACTGCCAAAAAGAGTTCAGGGAATGCATGTCACTCAAAGTTACTGAGGAGCATGTGAAAGTGAGAAATCTGGGGAAGGGGTTCTTAGCAAGGACTCTTACTGTGACTTCTTTCCTGTTCTGTTGATATGTGTAAAAGCATCTGGGTCCTCCCAGTCTCTGGTCCCTGCTGCAAGCCTCAAGCTTTCCTTACAGCCCAAATCAGGGCAAAGGTAATACCAAACTTTCAGGTATAGTTCAGGTATTACTCTTGTCCAAAGAAAACAGAACAATCAGTGGGAAAATAATACCGAAAACACATTATTCCTAATTTTTAATTGTGTGCAGGCTAAGTTTTGCTTTTAGCAGGTTAAGTTTTGCTTTCTGAAGCAAAGGGATCCATTCATTTTTCTGTGATACTAGGGCTATCTCTCAATTCTCCCCTATTTTGATATTGTGAATCTACACCAAACTCTCACTAACAATCTCTTTCTCTAACACATATGCAGTTTGTTAATGTTAAGAGTATTTAACTATAATCATATTATATTTTTATAGCACTTTATGGTTTAAAAGCACTAGCAAACACCATTTTACTTGGTCTTTACAACAGCCTACTGAAGAGTGCAAACCAGAGAAATATGTATTTTACAGGTAAGAGCAGAGAAGCTCAGTCAGGACCCATTCAACTATATCTATTTTATGCCGCAGTTTAAAAACAACAACAACTAATGATCAAAAAAGTAATAAAACCTTATTTTTTTCAGATCTGTCCGTTTTAGTCTCCTGAGGCCCACCATAGGCTTTGTACTCATATATGGTCATTCACCTGGCCTTATCAACTGTCTCAACAGAAATCTACTTTTATGAGACACACAGCTCCCACTCCTAAACTAAACAACACTGATTGTCAGCACTTCCAAAAAATATGATCAAGTCATAGAAAAACACTAACCATCAAAATATTTTTCTTTTTTAATGTACTTGGTCCAGGGTTTCACTGTGCAGACTGGACTCATACTGATCCTCCTGTTTTCGGCCTTCCCAAAGGTAGGATTATAGATGTGCACCACCATACTCAGTCTCGGTGGCTAGCTCAGCATGCCTAGGGGTGGGGCCAGCATGGCATGTGGTGCCAGGGATTGAACCTTGGTCCCTATGAGTGAATAAGCAGGTGCTTAGTCCACTGAGCTATCTCACCCACTCCATTAAAATCTTTTAAAAAATCAGTTAATGTTTAGTTAGAAGGAAATTACTTGGCAAGTCAAGTTCAAGTTTTATTTCATGCCATTATAATTTATAAAATCTACAACGAGCTGATAACATTTTGCAATCATTCCTTTGCCTAATTAAAAATAAATTCTACAATATTCATTCCTATTTTTCCTCAACTGATCATGATCAATATGTTAGAAATATGGATTCATGTAAATGGCTGTGCATATGTATCCTAGCATTCCTCTAGATCATGGCTCTTTCTAATCCTCTCTCTTTACTGGAAAGAAAAACAGTAATTACTGAAATAAATCTATAAAATTTTGGGAGCAGAAAAAAGTAGCAAGCTGATGGAGAGCTTTGGAGGAGAATCAAGTAATATAAAATACTGTCAGTGAAAATTATTTTCTCCTTAATATGTGGAATCTGAAAAAGATGTGAAACTAGTGACTACTAATCAAGGGGAACAGAATAACAGAGGAGAAGGGAATGTAAGGAAGGATAACAGGATGGAACAACTGTGATTAAAATACGTGCATGCAAGGAAATATTGCATTGAAACCCCCTCCTTTTTTCTCTTTTTGTAGTACTGGTGATCAAACTCAGGGTCTTCACACTAATCCACATCTCTAGGCCTTTTTATTTTGAGACAGTTTCACTAAGTCACTCAAGCTGACTTGGACTTGAAATTATATAACCCTTCGGCTTCAGCCTTCCTATATGGGGAGGCACCATCACACCTGCCTTAAAACTCAGTACTCTGTACAAATAATAGGCACTAAAACTATATTAGTAGAGAGAGAGGAAAAAGAAGGGATCAGTGAAATACTAACAGTGTATCATCCAAAATCACCCATTCTCTAATTCCCATGAACATAACTTTAAATGAGTAGACATTACGTTGCAGAACCTAAAACTAAAAATGAAAACCCAACATCATCAAAGGAACCATAAAATTTTACCTCTAATGCCAAGGCAGTCTTGTCATAAGCACAGGGTACTCTTTTCTGGATTGCTTTTGCAAAGACAGGTCCATTCTGTGTAGAGGGCAAAGGGTTGATCGCTGCCCCAGGAGTACTGGAAACTGCAGGTAGAGGAGTTGTGGTCTGAGGTTGAGCATATGCATGAGCAGGTTCTGGGATGCCGTAACTGTTGGAATTCCTATTGCCATGTTTTCCATGTGGTGAGGATCTCACAAGCTTTTCAACATAAGGGACAGGAATCATTCCAACCCGGCCATCCTTGTTCCGGGCACTCCACCATTGTTCTTCTGGCTTCTCTATTATCACTAGGATCTCACCCTTCTTAAAGGGCAGGTCTTCAGCATCATTCCCAGGAAAATCATACAGAGTCCGTACATATTCCAGATTTTCTTCTGCTGTAGGCAGGTTGGGTACTGAGACTGATCCCATGGGTGGACTCGGATACCTTAGGAGAGAAAGAAAATTATCCTATGGAAGTCTTATTCTATCTACTCTACCAGTGTTTGCCAAACATAAATCAGTCCCCTTTGTAATGGATTAATTCTCTTTCCTTTCAGAGGTTTACAAAAAGTTTTGTCACATTGGCTTTGCAAACTTCATGTAACACACACACACACACACACACACATATGCACAACTGTTTTACCTGATTTAAATGTGTTTTTAAAATCTGAAGTAGGCTCAGTAGCTGTCTTCCTCTGGACCCTGTCACAATCACTGTGTACTCTTCCTCCCAGGTCTAATCTACACTTTTCTAGGCACATAAAAACAACAGACAGGGCTGGCAAGATAGCTCAGCGGTCTAAAGCGCTCTCAGGGACCGCG
Organism: Ctenomys sociabilis; assembly: GCA_004027165.1. Taxonomy (NCBI): domain Eukaryota; kingdom Metazoa; phylum Chordata; class Mammalia; order Rodentia; family Ctenomyidae; genus Ctenomys; species Ctenomys sociabilis. The sequence continues at coordinate 634 of PVKA01041394.1, read as the reverse complement.
GTTCGATCCCCAGCACCACATGCCATGCCAGCCCCTCCCCCAGGGTGGGCTGAGCTGACCTACCCCCCTCGCAAAAAAAGAATCTGTGATGTGTAGCAAGACACTGTAATAAATAAATGAATTAAAAAAAAAAAACAAAAAAACAGACAGACCAGTCTCTGATTCTTCAAAATACAAAAATTAAGAGAGGGCTTATTTTCTTAAGAAAACAAAACCAGAACTGTACACACGAATTATCTAACTATTAGATGAATACCTGTGAAAGATTTCACAACAAAAATAACAGATAGGACCACTAATCAGCCCAAAGGCATAACTGCCTTCACTGTGCCTACAGACCAGTGTATATTTGCTGAGTGACTCACAGAATGCATTCCCCAGATTCACCTACAAAAGTTTCGGTACTAGAGCATGTGCAAGGCCCTAGGTCTGACTCTTAACACTACATATACACACTTGCTCTCCAGAAGCATCCCATGTGCAAAAGCACTGTAAGTTGCTTTTCACCTAAGAAATATTCTGAAGAATTGCAAATACATCAAGTTTTGGAAAAAACTATTTTACCATTAGCAGTTCTTGGCTGGGCATGGTGGTGTACCTGTAACCCTAGGACTTGGGAGGCTAAGGCAGGAGG
>PVKA01041393.1:0-18115 GCA_004027165.1 Ctenomys sociabilis | reverse complement strand
TTGCTAAGTACAAAATTCAAAGAGGATAGAACATTTTAGTTTTCTTTCAGTCCTTTAATCAGTCTAGTTTCTTACACACTTGATCCTTTTTTTTCTTTCGAATGTGGAATAAGATGCTATTTAATTTTGTATTTCCATAACTAATATTTATATATATATATGCTTTAACCATTTTTTTCTTTATAATAAGTTTTGGACAATTTCATTTTTGTGTACCTTGGTATGATTTTATTTAAATTTCTTGTGCAAAAGGTTCATTTTTCTTGGAAATATGGTATTATAAGTAGAACTAAATTCAGAAATTTTAAATCTTTAAATATTTGTTGCCTACTCCTTTGTACTTTGATAATCCTAATTATATGAATATAAAAAAAGAAAGAAAGGAGCAGTTAATGCTTACAATTTTTGTTTTTACTCTGATTTTTTTCCTCCCTTGAATTTCTCATAACTACTTAGTTATTGTTTTTGTTAAAAACAAAACTTATATATTTATATCTGTTAATCTGAAAAACTAATTTGCACATAGCATCAAATAATACAGCAACTATTGTTTGATTCCTATTACTTTGATTAGTGAAATCTTGTATCATGTATAATGCTTTTTTCTTCTATCACTATTTTGTATTATTTAAAAATAATAATAAAAAGTAAAAAAAAAATAATATATTTCCACAGCAAAAAATAACACAAAGAACAAGTTGGTGGTGCATGTCTGTAATTCTAGCACTTGACAGGCTGAGGCAGGGGGATGCTGTGAGTTCAGGACCACCCTCAGGTACATAATGAATGAGTTGAAGGCCAGCCTGGACTACATATGAGACCCGGTCAAAAGAAAAACAGTATCAATATATTTTTATACTGCATTTTGTCAAATTTAAAGACTTTAGTGAAAGTTTATTATTCTTTAGTGAAAGAACAATATAGCCAGACAAAGCAGCACACATATGTTCTCCCAGAACTCTGGGAAACATAGACGGGAAGATTTCAACTTTGAGATCAGCCTGGACAGCTTATGTCTCATAATATAAAAATATAGATCAGGGGAGGTTGCCTAATAGGAAGGCTTTAGGTTCCATTCTTAGTACGGCGAAACAAACAACTAACAAATTCTCTGAGACGAGAAAGCACAAGAAAGTGAACAGATGTCCTACAGAATGAGATAAAATATTTGCAATTCAAAACAAAACATGAAAAGGAGAAACAAAAATTTTAGCACTGTTCCTTTCAACAGACCAGTAGGAATTAGCAGTACAATTATCCAATCTATTCTGTGTATACACATGTATATTTTTCCCTTCCATTCATGTCCTTCCTTTCCCTTTTTCTCCCTATATCTTTTCTCCTTTCCCTCATCCCAATAGTTCTTTCCCTTTAAAGAGTTTCCTTCCATTTCACAGAATTTATTATAGACTGTGGGTCTTACTCTTTCAGTATCTTACACTAGGGTGCTAACACAGTTGTACAAGTGGGTCTGATTTATTCGCTTGTGAGTGTGCTCTCTAGTAATATCCATGTACCTATGAAAACTTAAAGTTTGTCTTTCTTTATAGCTGAGTGCTAATACTTTGCATAAATATACCACAATTTTATTTTAATTTTTATCTTTATTTTGTTTTTAATTTTTATCATTGAAGAAGAAATAGCAATGAGACAGTTTCAAAGCAAATTAATAGGACAGATTCTATAATTAATACATTGCAAATTGTTTTTGTAATGGTTTGTCATCGTACAAGGTGCATACATGATATTCTACTTACAGACACTATTATAGCAGATGTCTCTAATCAACGAATTAAGAGAATGTAGCTCTATACTTATTTTTTTAAAGCTGAATTGTAGCACAGTTTTAATAATTAATACTTTCTACCTTGTTGTCTTTCTAGTGGTTGCCCATAGCAGTAATATCCTGTCCTACCACTATCAGTGCAAATCTTACCTTTCATGGAATTATGCAGAATTACTGCATATTTATCCTAACTGTACTGTTTATACAACACATCTTGGTTCTTCCATTGTATCCCCATTTTTTTTGTCTAGACATGTCAAAGATAGACACTCCATTGTCATTAAATCATTATAGGTGCCTGAACTCAGTAACACAATCAAACACAGTCCAGAAGTCCACAATAATAATGAGTTATCTGAAGAAGCTGTTGACTATTGCTATTCACAGCTCAACTTATTATTATGGCCCCACGTTATATAGCTCTTTTTTATACTTTTCTGCTGGATGGTTAAGACCGTGATAAAGCAAGACCTGTATAACAAAAAATGGAGCTCTTGTATCTGATGAGGTCAGTAAAGTCCCCTCAGGGTTAATCTTGTAATCCTGTACCATACTCTGTAGATCCTTTTTGTGTTTCAGCCACGTGGATGAGTCACGGCCATGACTTGAACAGTTTTCTCTCTGTGAGAGCTGAAAGATTTCTCTCCATGGGACTCTCCCCAGGCACACTATAGATCATGGATTGCATTCCTCTGTGGCTCCATAATCTCCCTGATCAGAAAATTTGGGGCACAACTGAGTTTCATGTTGTTACAGTACAGGTTCTCCTATGTCCTGAGTCTTTGCTGACCTTGAAAGGCTAGGGCCAAAATGTTGGATGACCTTATGGCCCTTGTATTTCTCCAACTTTTGATCTGTGAACTTAGTTGGTAACCATCCAGAAGAAAAGCTGATTAGTATCCTGCAGTATATGCCATTCAGTTTGCACTATTTGACTAAATTCTTTTTAGTTGTAGTTGCATATTTCTTTTTGTATTTCTTCATTTGACTTCATATACTAGGGAGACTATACAATATCTGCACATGTGTGTCTGGCTTATTTCACTTATGAGCATATGTTCAAGTGGCACCCACTTCTATATAAATGCTTCAAGTTTATCATTCTTTAGAGCTGGGTAATGCTCCATCATATAGAAATACCACATGTTTGTCAGCTATTCCTCATGTGATGGACATCTTGGTAGTTTCCAAGATTTTTCTATCACAAATTTTGCTGCTGTAATATCACTACAATATAATGTTCTCAGTTCCTCTGGGAAAATTCCCAGTAGGGGGATTGCGACCTTGAATGGGATTTCCAGTCTACTCTTTTGAGGAGTCTCTACATTGATCTTTACAATGGTTGCACCAGTCTACATTCCCACCAGCAGTGGAGAAGTGTTCCCTTTTGCCCACCACCTCTTCAACATTTGTTGTTGGTTGATTTCATTATGACAGCCATTATTTCTGGTGATATGGTATCACAATGTTATTTTAATTTGAATTGCACGGATAGTTGGTGATGTGGAGAATTTTTTCATATATTTATTCGCTTCTTTAATTTCATCCTCTGAGAAGTGTGTATTCATCCCAGATGCCCATTTCTGAATTGGGTCTTTGAATTTGAGGGCCCTGTCATACCTCTGTTCTTTATATATTCTAGACAGCAAACCTTTGTCTGAGTGCTTATTAGTTAAGATTTTTTTTAAATTTGTGGGTTGTATTTTCACTTTGTTGACAATTTCTTTTGGCGTTTAGAAACTCCTCAAGAAGAGTTGATTGCAGTTGTTGACTCTTAAGTGATTCCCATGCAAATATATGTTTGTTCATGAAATCTCTACCTAGCGCTATGTCTTCAAGAGTTCCTCCTGCTTCCTCTTCCAGGAGATTGAATGTTTCTGTTTAAAGGTTTAGATCTTTAATCCATTTTGACTTGAGCTTAGTACATGGTGAAAGAGCTGGGTCAAGTTTTAGTTTTCGGCATGTAGAAAGACAAGTTTTCCAGCACCATTTGTTAAAGAGGCTATCTTTCTTCCAGTAAGTATGATTGGCTTCTTTGTCGAAGATCAGATGGCTGAGTGTGACTGTAGATGCCTCTGCATCTTCTAATCTATTCCACTAATCCTCAGGTCTGTTTTGTTGCCAATACCATGTTGATTTTATCACAGTGGCTTTGTAATATAATTTCAAGTCAGGAATTGTGATGCCTCCTGCCTTGTCTTTGTTGACGAGGATTGCCTTTGCTATTATAGGTCGTTTTTGGTTCCAAATAGATTTTAGGAACAATTTCTCTAGGTCTGGGAGGTATGTTCATGGCAGTTTGATAGGGACGGCATTAAATCTGTACCACAATTTTGGGAGTATGGCCATCTTCATGATTTTTGTTCTATCTATCCAGGAGCATGGAATATCTTTCCATTTTCTGAAATCATCTATAATCCCTTTTCTTAGGGTGTTGTAATTTTCCGTGAAAAGATCTTTGACTTCCTTGGTTAAGTGAATTCCAAGGTATTTCATTTTCCATGGTGCTATTGAAAAAGGTATTGTTTCTATAGTTTCCCTTTCAGTGTGCTTGTTATCTGTGTACAGGCATGCTATTGATTTTTGAGTATTGAATTTGTATCCTGCTATGCTACTGAATTTCCATATCTGTTCTAGTAGTTTTGTGGTGGAATTTTTGGGGTCTTCCAAGTAAAGTATCATGTCATCTGCAAATAGTGATAATTTAACTTCTTTACCTATTCTTTTTCCTTCTATTTCTCCCTCTTTTCTAGTGGCTGTTTCTAAGGATTCCAGAACTGTATTGAATAGGAGGGGTGATAGAGCACATCCTTGTGTTGTGCCTGATTTAAGAGTAAAAGATTTCAGTTTTTCCCCATTTAAGATTATATGAGCTTTTGGGTTGTCATAGATGGCTTTTATTAAGTTAAGATAGGGTCCATCTATTCCAGTTTTCAGTAGAACTTTGAACACGAATGATTGTTGGACTTTGTCAAAAGTTTTCTCTGCATCAATTGGGATCATCATGTGGTTTTTAGATTTCAGTCTATTAATATAGTGTATTACATTTACAGATTTTTGAATATTGAACCATCCTTGCATCACTGCGATGAATCCTACCTGGTCATGGTCTATGATCTTCTGGTGATTTGCTGTATTCTGTTTGCTAGGATTTTATTGAGTATGTTTGTATCTATGTTCATGAGGGAGACTGGCCTGTTGTTCTAGTTTTTGGTTGTGTCCTTCCTGGGTTTTGGAACCAGTATAATACTTGCCTCCAGAAATAACTTTGGAAGGCCTGCTTCCTTTTCAATTTCACTGAACAGTTTGAGGAGTGTAGGGATTATATCTTCTATAAATTTATTGCAGAATTCATCTGTGAATCCATCAGAACCTGGACTTTTCTTTGTCCATGGGCTTTTTATTATGTTTCATATTTTATTGGCTCTTATTGGCTTATTGAGAGTTGTTATATCGTCTTGGTTCAGTTTTGGTAATTTGTACCTTTCAAGGAATCTGTCCATTTCTTCTGTGTCTTCTATTCTGTGAGCATAAAGATTCTCGAAGTAACTATTGATAATCTTTTGAATTTACACTGGGTCTGTGGTGATTTCACCCTTTCCATTCCTTAATGCTTGTATTTGATTTTTTTTCCTTCTTTTTGATGAGGTAGGCTAGAGGGTTATCAACTTTATTTAGTCCTTCAAAGAACCAACTTTTTGATTTGTGGATTCTTTGAACTGTTTTCTTCATCTCAACTGAATTAATTTCTACCCTAATCTTTATGATTTCATCCTTTCTTTGAGCTCTGGGTTTTGTTTGCTCTTCCTTTTCTAGATATAGGAGTTGCAACACTGGGGTGTTTATTTGTGAGGTGAACGTGATAACCACTATACTACAGAAACTGTTTAGGGTGTTTATTTGTTCCTGTTCTATTTTCCTAATGTGTGAGTTTATAGCTATGATTTTCCCTCTGAGAACTGCTTTCATCGCATCCCACAAATTCCGGTAAGTTGTGCTTGAATTTTCATTGAATTGTAGATACTGTTGAATTTCTTCTGTGACCCCATGATTGCTGTGTAGGGTGTTGTTTAATTTCCATGAATTTAGAGGATTTTTCTGGTTGCTTTTTTTGTTTATTTCCAGTTTCATTGCACTGTGGTCAGATGATATGATGGGATAATTTCTATTTTCTTGCATAAACTTAAGCACATCCTCTGTATTAGTATGTAGCCTATTTTGGAAAATGACCCGTGTGCAGCTGAAAAAAATGTGTATTCAGCTGTTGGGTGGAACACTCTGTATGTGTCCACAAGGTCCATTTGTTCCAAGCTCTGGTTCAGTTCTGCTACTTTGCTAATTTTTTGTCTGGTTCATCAATCTTTTTGAGATAAGGGGATGTTAAGGTCTCCTGTTAAGTGTGTTCTTGGATATTAGGTTTTTCATGTTCATTAATATTTTCTTACATAGTTGGGTGCTCCTGTGTTTGGTGCATACTTATTTATGAGTGTTACCTCTTCCTCATGAATTTTTCCTCTGACCAATATATGGTGGACTTCTTTGTGTTGTTTGATCATTCTTAATTTGAAGTTCAGACTGTCTGAGAACAGAATTGCTACTCCTGCTTTTTTCTGAGGTGATGGGGCATGTAGTATTGTTTTCCATCATTTGAGTTTGAGCCTATGAATGTCCTTTTGAGTTAAGCGTTTTTCTTTTATAGAGCATATTGTTGGATTTTGTTTTCTAATCCACTGTGCCAGTCTATTTCTCTTAATTGGTGAATTGAGTCCATTTACAATGATGGTTATTATTGAAATGTGTTGACTTATGATTGTCATGATATTTACTTGCTGTTTACTCCTTTTATCCTGTGTTTAATTATTAGTCCTATTTAGTGGGTTCCTTCCATTCTCATTCATGGAGTTTTGGTCATTGTAGTCTCTCTCTAGAACATGTTTCAGTAGTCTGTGTAGGATTGACTTTGTCATCATGAAATTCTTTAGTTTTTCCTTGTCATGGAAGTATCTCACTTCTCCATCAAACTTGAAAGAGTTTTGCAGAGTATAATAGTCTGGGCTGGAATTTGTTTTCATATAGGACTTGTAAAACTGCTCCATGCTATCCTTACTTTCATGGTTTGTGTAGAGAAGTTGGCTGTAATTCTGATTGGTTTTTATTTGAATATGATCTGCTTCTTCTCTCTAGCACCTTTCAGTATATTATTGTTCTGTTGGATTTCTGGGATCTTGACTATTGTATGTCTCGGTGTGTTTTTACTTGAGTGAAGTTATTTGGTGTTCTGTATGCTTTGCTTACTTGAACGTTAGCTTGTTTCCTCATATTTGGGAAGTTTTCTCTGATTACTGCTGCTCATATTCTTTTTATATCATTTTTATTGACTCCTTCATTCTCATTGATGCCAATTAATCTCGCAGTGTTCATCTAGGCATCATCTTGCAGGTGATGGATTATTTTTTCCAGCATTGTCATTGTTTTTAAAATATCCTTTCTCACGTTTTTACTAGGTGTACCAGCATCCTCTAGATCTGAAACTCTGTCTTCGCTCTCACTCACATGTTTCTGTAGACTCGTGATTGATATTTTTAGTTCTTCTATATCTCTTTGACTCTGCTTCATGCATTATATTTCTTTTCTCTGCTGTTCATTTCAGGAATCTGTCATATTTCTAATCTCCTCTATTTTTATCAATGTCGTGGCTGAGGCAGGAGGATTGTTGTGAGTTCGAGACCAGCCTGAGCTACAAAGTGAGCTTAAGGCCAGCCCGAACTGCATAGTGAGACCCTGTCTCAAAAAGACAAAAAAAAAAAAAAAAAAAAAAAAAAAAAAAAAAAAAATGTCGTCTTTAGAGGTAGCTATCAATTCTTTTTCTGCAGTGTTTCTTTCAAATTGGGTTCCCTTTATATATTGCTAGAATTGATTCTCTACTTCAGATGCTGTGATTTCAAAGAATTCTGTTTTTACTTCAGAAATGATTTCTGCTTTGAGTTCCTCTTTGCCTTTCTGCTGTTGTTTCTTTGCTTGTGATGCTGTTAGTTCATAGGTTTCAGTTAAAATAGTTTTTTCTGCACTTGTTCTCGGTGGACATTGGGTTCCCCCCATATATTTCTGAATTTGACTCATTACTTGAGATGTATGTATCCAAATATACCTTTTTTTTTCCAGTTGTTAATTCTGGTCCCAGTTCCTCTATACCTTTCTTCATTGCTTTGTTTCTGTCTCTGTTAATTCATTCATTTCAACTGAGCTATTGTCCTCTGCACTTATTACTGGACTCGAGGCCTGAGATTGCATTTGCTTCCTTGTCTTTGTCATGTTGTATAGCACTGACCTCTAACCTTTGGTGTAGAGCTTTGGTACACTTATAATCTTATCGGGTAATGAGATTCTGGTGTCAATCTATGAAGTTTGAGATTATCCAATTATGCCTGGCCCGGATCTAGCTGTTGTGTCTATTTCTTTTTTTTGCTGCAGCTCTTTGCTACATCTGTGAACCTGTGGTTCCCCTCTGTTAGGTCCCTGGTCTGGGGAGTGTAGAAGCTCTCCCTCACACTCAAAATTCCGGGTGGGAGTGGTTGGAGTTCCAGGAGATTCAAAGAAGTTCTTGCTCCCATGGCGGGCTTGGGGGCAGGGACTCCGGCAAGTTGCCAGGCAGGCCTGTCTAGGGTGTCTCAGGCAGGTATCTGGTTAGGATGTCTTGGGGACTGAGGCTCTTAATGGTGAAAAGCAGCCACGGGAAGAAGCCAATGGCTCTCATTCAGACTCACCACACACTCACCGATCTGGGATGCCAAGAGTTGGTAAAATTCCCACTTGCTTGGTGCAATTGGGGGCAGGGGCTCCAGGAGTTGCTGGAAAGTCAGCTCTGGGTGTCTCAGGCCTCTCACTCACTCAGCGGTTTGGGGGTGGTGACTCCAAGCAGTGCAGCATGCTGGGAGAAGCCCCACACTTAATTTTAAAAATCCATTTCTCAGTTACTGGGCATCTGGGCCATTTCCAAAATTTAGCTCTGACATGTTGCGCTGCTATAAACATTGATGCACAATTTAATGCAATCCCTGTCAAACTGCCACCAACATACTTCCCAGACCTAGAGAAATCATTCCTAAAATTTATTTGGAACCACAAATGACCTAGAATAGCAAAGACAATATTGGCCAATAAAAAGGCAGGAGGCATCACATTTTCTGACTTGAAATTATACTACAAAGTCACTGTGATAAAATCAACATGGTACTGGCAATGAAATAGACCTGTGGATCAGTGGAATAGATTAGAAGATGCAGAAGCATCTATGAACACACTCAGCCATCTGATCTTCGATAAGGGGGTCAATCATACTTACTGGAAGAAAGATAGCCTCTTTAACAAATGGTGCTGGAAAACTTGTCTTTCTACATGCTGAAAACTAAAACTTGACCCAGCTCTATCACCATGCACTAAGTTAAAGTCAAAAAGGATTAAAGATCTAAACATTAAAACAGAAACACCCAATCTCCTGGAAGAGAAAGTAGGAGGAACTCTTGAAGACATAGGGTAGGTAAAAAGTTCATGAACATACATATATTTGCACAGGAAACATTTGAAAGAGTCAACAACTGGGATCAACTCTTCTTGAGGAGTTTCTGCATGTCAAAAGTAATTGTCAACAGAGTGAAAAGACAACCCACAAATTTTGAAAAAATCCTAACTAATAAGCACTCGGACAAAGGTCTACTGTCTAGAATATATAAAGAACTAAGATATAACAGGGCCCTCGAACTTAAAGACCCAATTCAGAAATGGGCATCTGGGATGAATACACACTTCTCAGAGGACAAAATTAATGAAGGAAATAAATATATGAAAAAAAGCTCTACATTGTTAGCCATCCATGAAATGCAAATTAAAACAATAGATACCATCTCACTCCAGAAAGAATGGCTATCATAATGAAATCAACCAACAATAAATGTTGGAGAGGTTGTGGGGAAAAGGGAGCACTTCTCCACCTCTGGTGGGAATGTAGACTGGTACAACCATTGTGGAGATCAGTGTGGAGACTCCTCTGAAGAGAAGGACTGGAAATCCCATTCAAGGCGGCTATCCCATTACGGGGAATTTTCCCAGAGGAACTGAAAACATTATATCATAGTGATATATGAGTATGTATGTTTATAGCAGCACAATTTGTGATAGAAAAATCTTGGAAACAAACAAGATTTGTGTCACATGAAGAATGGTTGAAAAAATATGATATTTCTGTATAATGGAGTATTACTCAGCTATCAAGAATGATAAACTTGAATCATTTATATTGAAGTAGATGACACTTGAACATATACTCATAAGTGAAATAAACCAGACACACATTGGAAATATCGCATAGTCTCCCTAGTATAAGAAGTGAAAAGAAGAAATACAAATAGAAATGTGCAACAACAACTAAAAACAATTGAGTCAGATAGGGCAAAGTGAACGGCATGTGCTGCAGGGTACTAATTAGCTTTTCTTCTGGATGGTTAACAACATAAGTTCACAGATCAAAATTGGTGAAATAGAAGAGCCACAAGGCCAGCCAACATTTTGGCCCTAGCCTTTCAAGGTCAGCAAAGACTCAGGACATAGGACTATTTGCACCACCTTTTCAGTTCCATATGAATTTTGTGTTTCTGCTCTTATTTTTATTCACGAGAAAAATATCATTGGGATTTCTAGCTTTCTTTTTGTGTCTTTCTCTCATCCAAGAATCAGAGTAATGCTAGCCACAGGTTGAGCTTGGAAATACGTGGCCTTTCTGTGGGCTTCTTTCATTGTCTGTTGTAGTTCACTTTATTTACTTAATTTTTATTTTTATGAGTATGTATTTGCAATGTACCCTGATAATGCTCCTGTGGGAAGGCGATGCACAACCATAGCGTATCTTCTTTCTGTCCATGTACCCTACTTATTCTTCCCTCCATCTTTTCTTCCCCTTCTCATTTGCAGAAGATATATATCCTGGTCTCTGATAATCTATCTTTGATTTTGCTCTTTGATTAATTTATGCATTGGATTTCTTGTATAAATCAACCATGTCATATTAGTTTCTTTTAGATTTATTAAGATCATTGGAGATTTAATTCTTTCTGAAGTGTTGGGAAGACTTTCCCACTGCAGCCATCAGGGTCTAGGTTATTATTTATTTTATTGAGAGGTTTCAAAGCACTGTGTAAATGTCCTGAAGAGTTATGTCTGCTTAGACTTTCATTAATTCTTTCTTTCTTTCTTTTTTTTTTTTTTTTTTTGGCCAGCTCAGCCCACCTTTGGGGATGGGGCTAGCAGGGCATGTGGAGCTGTGGATTGAACGTTGGTCCCTGCAGTTACCTAAGGTTGCCTAAGCAGGTGCTTCAAACCGCTGAGCTGTCTTGCTGGCCCCCAGGACTAGGACTTTTACTAATTCTTGATTCAATTTTCTTAAGTCTTTCTAGGAACCTATTCATTTCATCTAGCTTTCCAATTTGTCAATGAATTGTTCACATAAGCCTCTTCTAATTCTTTGATTTTGGAGGCACTCATTATACTGTCTCCTTTAATTTCCAACTTTAGATATTTAAGTCTAAATCTTAATCTAACTAAAGGTTTTAAATTTCATTGAAATTTTCAGGGTTTTTTTTTTTTTTCCTATTGCTTTTCTACTCTCCATTCCATTTATGTCTGTCCCGTCCTTTTTATTTATTTTTTTCTTTCCCTTATATTCTTGTTTGACTTACTATTTTACTTGTCAATTAACAGGTAAAATTAGATTATTAGTTGAGGTCTTTCTTCTTTTTGAATATAATCATTGAAAACTAAAAATAACTTTATTTTAATACAGCTTTAACTAAATCCCATATATTTTGCTTTATTGTATATTTATTTTTATTTGTCTCCAGATATTTTATAAATTCTCTTATAATTTCTTCTTAATCTATTGGTTGCTTAGAAATGCAATTTTAACTCCACATATGTTTTATATTTTCTTTTTGTCTTTTTGCTATTGACTTCTAGTTTTATTCCACTGTGATAAGACAAGACAGATGGTAATCTTTTAAATTTTTTTTAAGACTTGCTTTTGTGATCTAACTTGTGGTTTTCTTTAGAATATGTTCTATTTCTGCTTGAGAAGATTATGCTATCCTATTATTGGCTAGAGAATTCTTTATTTTTCTGGCATACGAAGTTGATGTCTAGTGTTGTTCAATTCTTCTGTTTCCCAAATTTCTTTTTCTGGTTGTCCTGTCCATAGCTAAAGTGCACCATTGGATTCACCTACAACTACTGTGTTACTGTTTTTTTTAAATAAATATTTGTTTCAAACATAATCCCCAGGTTTCTCCAGCTTAATTGGCTGCAAAGAATGAACTGTACATAAGCAAAAAACTGAAAAGAGCTGCAGTGTGCAAGGGGCTTGGCCTTAAAATATACTAGAGAATTAGGTTTTTGGGCTCGAACTTGTGATCTTCCTGCATCACCTCCACAGAGTTCTGGGATCACAGGCATGATCCACTCTTCCAGGCTGATGTTTTTAGTTTTTAATCTTTATGTAATATTTTTGATTTTTGCTGCTATTTCTTGTGCAGTTGAGGTTCTGTGTAGAATATCCATTGTCACCTCTACATCTTCAAGTGTTTTATCTAGTTTATCTTCTAGAGGGCTTAATGTTTCTGTTTTAATGTTTAGATGCTTGATCTATTTCGATGTTAGATTAGTGTAAGGTGAGAAATAAGGGTTCAGTTTCTTCTGCGAGCAGATAACCAGTTTTCCCATCACCACTTGTTCAGTAGGCTATATTTCCTTCAGCATATGTGTTTGCCCCCTTCACTGCATGTGTCTGCTGAGCTTTCTGCACCTTTGCTTCTGATCCATTGATTCCTGTGATTCTGTTTGTCACATATCTGTTTTGTTCCAGTGCCATACTGTTTTTATCATTATTGCTTTGTAATATAGCTTTAGGTAAGGTATTGTTATGCTGCTTGGATTGCTTTTTTTCCCAGAATTACCTTTGCTATGTTGAGTCTCTTCTGATTTCATATGAATTTTAGGACTGTTTTCTCTAGATCTGTAAAGTACACTGTCAATATTTTCACTGAGATTGTATTTAATTTGCACAATAATTTTGGAAGTATGGCCATTTTAACAATACTGGTTGTGCCTGTCTAGGAGTGAGGGACACCTTTCTATTTTCTGATGTTCTCTTTACTTTTTTTCAGAGTGCTATTTTTTTTTTTTTTTTTTGTAGAGGTTTTTTATTTTCTCAGATTTATTCCTGGATATTTTATTTTTACTGAAGCGAATGATATTGTTTTGTATCAAATTCATATCATTTGTTTTTGGTACATACAAATTCTGTATGCTGCTCTCATATCCCACTACTTTGCAGAAGTTATTTATTAATTATAAGGGGTTTTGGTGCAGTTATTTGGGGCTCTATGTACATTATCATGTCATCAGCAAACAATGATAATTTCAGTTCTTCCTTTCCTAAATATGCCCTTTTTATCTCCTTCTCTTGCCTAATTTCTCTGGCTATGTTGAAGGAAAGAGATGATGCCATGTGGACATCCTTGCCTTATTCCTAAGTTTCAGTGGAATGCCTTTGTGTTTTCCCCATTTAATATGGTGCTGGCTAGTGGTTTGTTATAAATAGCCTTTCTCATTTTCAGGTATGGTCTTTCTATGCCAACATGATGAACATTTGTATATCTCTGTTAAAGAGTCCCAGGAAAGGACAAACTGTCGCCATTTTTTAAACTACTTTTCTCTGTTATAGCACTTTGTCCCACTTTTCCTTTCTTCCTGTCTTTTACTTGAATCTTTGTAATTTTTGTTGGGACATGCTTTTATTGCATGCATATTTCCCTTAATGTACATTTTGTGTTATCTTTGTCATTACTGCAATAAAAATCCTAGTTATAAAACCTCTTAACTTGATAAAAAATTCCATTATGTGTAATAATTCTACTACTTTACGTCTGTTCCTTTCCATTTTGTTGAAGTGGCACAAATTACATATTTTTGCATATCCCTTAATGAACATGCACAGTTACTCTATGTTTTTAAAACACTTTATATAAGATTTACAAATGACTTAGATGTATTAAAAATGTAAGATTCTATATTTGTTTGCAGATTTATTTTTGCTTGGGGACTTGTGCACTTTCCAATTGTTTTTTGCCATTGCTTATCATCCTTTTGCTACAACTTAAATTCTCCTTCCATCCACATTTCATGGGGTTGGGTGTGTCTCATGATGAGTTGACACTGCTAATGGTAATAAGGAAACTCTTGACTTCTCCATCATTTTATTTTATTTTAATCAATTAATTTGTTTATTTTTTGTATTTTAGGGAATGGTCTACAGGGTATTGCAGGTCTTACTACTAGATTAGACTCATAGTGATTCATCTGTTTACAGCCTCCCAAGAGCTAGGATTACAGGTGTACACCACCATGCCCAGTCTCAGCTGCTGTCTCAGGGTACCCCGGGTTGGGGGCCAGCATGGCAAGCCCAGGGTTCAAACCCCTGCCCTTGCACCTGTTTGCAGACCCTTTAATCAGTTGAGCTATTTGGCCAGCTCCTTCTCCATCATTTTAAAATTCATTTTGGTGAATACAGTGTTCTTGATTAGCAATTATTGTCTTACAGTATGTTGAGTTTATCATCTCACCCCCTTGTAGTCTCTGTGGTTTCTAAGAAGAAAATGATTGTATTTTTTTCTTATTTCTTCTAATAATTCATGATCTAATAATAACTTCATTTTACTTTTGAGTGGCCTCTTAATTTTGGGGTTCCTTCTTTCTTTGTCCCGAATTTTGATGATTTGATTAAATTGTGTCACAGACCAGGTCTTTTTGGGGTAATCTTAGCTAGAACGCTTTTGAGATTCTTCTATTTTTCTCTCTCTTTTGTAAGAGGAAATTTGGAGCTGTTATTTATTCACTTAGGTTCTCTGCTCCTTCCTTTCCCCTGGTCTTCATGGAATGCATACACTATTCCTTTGGTTGTGTTCCATGATTCCTGCAGGACTTTTGTATTCCTCAGTTTTCTATCTCTGCTCCTTTGCCCCAGTCATTCTGGATGCTTCCTCATTGAGCTCTCTGATTCCTCTGCCCATTTAAGTCAGCTGCTTGGTCTCCTTTAGTAAATTTCAGGGTTCAGTTATTGTTTTTCTGTTAGGAATTTCTCTTTGCTTACTACTGCTTTCAGTACCTTTGTGGCTATTACCATTTTGTTTGTGCATCATATCTCTTATTTCATTTTGTTATTTATCCATGCACTCTTTTAACTTGTTAGGCATATTTGGCAGAAAATTTAATTTTTTTTTCCTAGAAGCTCCTATATTTTTGTTTCTTTTGTGCTTAGAGAATTGTTTATCTGTGTCCAGATTCCAGTTCTTTTAAAGTAATGGTGAAATATATTTATTTCAGGGGAGACCTTTCAGCATTTGAAGCATCAGCCAAATCTTCTAGACTTTGAAATCTGATTTTCAGTGTAGGAACGTTCTTCATTTTATCCCACGAGTCTCCCAAGGGGGACTCTAGAGTTCTCTAAAAGCCTTTTGGTATCTGTTCTTTCCTGTCCTTTTGGGACTTGTGTAAAACATTTTATTTGAAAAGATCTGCTGCCCCTAGGCATACACACCCCGCTTCCTTACCCTTCCCCATCCCCCAACAAATGTTCTGTGCCTTGGCACTTGGTAGTAAAGCACATTGTGTTGCTGACGCGCCGCCTGGTGCCTTGTTTGGTAGTGGAAAATGATGCATATTTTTAGCATCTTTGTTCTGACACCACACTCTGAACAGAGGTAGTGCCTGTTCCTATCGGTATATTGACACAAACAAGACAGAAACTGGCTCTTGGGAAGAGAGCATTAGACATAACATATCTGCATACTCCTCCTAACTGCGCTGTGCAAAATGAAGTGCCATGGATTCTGGTGAAGAGAGTGATAAAATTTCCTTCGAGACTTCCACGTCCTTGTAATTGTACCAACCTGAGGTGCAGAAAGCCCGGACTAATTAGTTTCTGATGTTCTCACAGAGGTATTTGTCATTTTCTCCCATCATGCATTTTGTTTTTTATTTCATGGAGTAACAAAGTTAGTTTTGAAGCGATTATGCCATAAACAACCATTATCAACTATTGTGTTGCCAAGATATATTTCTACAAGATGTCTGAAATAATTTTTCTTAAAGAACATTTTTGTAATTTCTTTTTCCAACTCCCTTCCATAAGTTAATACTTTTCTCTCATAAATTTTGTTTTTCCCACTATCAACTTTAGAATAACGATTTCTGACATCTTTTAACTTTGTGTTTCATTTTTATGTGATTTCCTATAAAAATTATTTGTTATTTCTAATAAGTTCTATTGACAGCCCTTCTCAATTTTTTCTTCTTCATTAACAATAAATATAAATTGACAGCTCCTTAGAGTAAAAAACACATCTTACCATGAGTGGAAGAGTTTTGTTGGGCCTTTATCCATCACTCACAAATGTTGACCTATATAAGACATGCTGTAGATTCCACTTCTTTACACCATGAATTGTTCTAAGCATTGCAGTTAAATCAACCACTGCCCTAATAAAGTTTAGACTGTAGTGCAGGCAACATACAACAGATACATAAATGATAAAGAATAATGTGAGTGAAAAGCACAATTTAAAATACATTGGACAAGAACATCTTTTCTTAACAAAAGAAAAACCTTGAGCATACACATTGAGGATAAAGGAATTCATTTAGAAGTAGTTGATAGAAGAAAAGAGCTTTCCGTGTTAAGACTTAAGATTCAAGATGGATCATGGAAGAAGCTTTTTAAGGTCAATGGAAAGATTAAATGCAATGAATCTGATTAACCAGCAGAAGCGCATGACCTGATATTCTTTTTGGAAGGATTTTTCTAGCTACCAAGTAGACAGGAGCATAATCAGAATGGTGTATCAGGAGTATTATAAGAAGCAAGGGTAACCTTGATGGTATCTAGACCTACAGCCTTTCAGAGATTATTAGATAACAATGGTTGAGCACCTGTGGCCTAGTTAGTGCCTCTATAGTAAGAAATGTCTTATAAGGGCACAGGATAAAGACTGCCACTTTTGCTTTAAGAAAAAAGTCTCTAACTAGAACCTAAAAGTGCTGTTACTTTGATCACAGACTCCTGGGCTCCAGACATGTGGAAGCCTTCCAAGCCTCCTTCTTTAGGATAACTAAAGGAGGTTGCTGGTAGCACAGGAGGTAATGACAAGGCATTCTTCCTCTTAGTTCAGACAGTGGAATCCATGGAGAGCACAACCTAACAAAAATAATGTATTTCCCATGTCTAGGTGCAATCACCTGGGGGAGTTAAGGTTGCAACATATGCCACTGGGGACACACAAACATATGTTCTACCATAGTCATGTTTTAATAAAACAGCAAAAGGAATTTGCTTGTGGATGACAATAAATTTTATTCAAGTGAAAATGAAGATACCTATAACCACTGCACAATAGAAACATTGATAGTCATGTGTTTTGATCGTAGAATTTCCCTTGGTCACTTCAAACTTCTTTGTTTTAGCTGACTTTTGGGGAAGGCTACCCTTGGGAATGTTCTGCTTCAGAATTCAGTTAGGCTGTGATATCCACCTGGAAATAAACAGCTGACCGTCATGGCCAATGGAGAGCATTGTCTTGCATCTTATGCATCAATTGATGACACTATTTAAAATACAAAACCTTAACTTCATTCATATAATAATTTGATGTTGATGACAAAAATCAGACAGGAGATTTCTCAGGAAACTAAAAATGGAAATTCCATTTCACTCAGCTGTCCCCTTCTAGGTAATTTCCCCAAAGAGGTAAAATTATCAATATTAGAGAGATACAGGGTTACCCATATTTATGGCAGGTAAATTTTGGAAAGAATATACATCTATCTATCAGGAGATGAATGGATAAGGAAAATGTACTTATACACAATGAAACACTACTCTGCCATAAAGAAAGATAGACTTGAGGAATCTGTTGGTGTGTGTATGCAACCTGAAAACAATGTTAAGTCAATCAAGTTGGACACACAAATTAAAATACCTCATGGCTTTTCTCATGTGAAAAACTCAAAGTATATGTATTCAAGAGCAAAATCAAGTACAACCATTGTGGAGGTCAGTATGGAGACTCCTCAAAAGAATAGGACTAGAAATCCCATTCAAGCCAGCTATCCCCCTACTGGGAATTTTCCCAAAGGATTTGGATACATTGTATCATAGAGATATATGTATACCTATGTTTATAGCAGCACAATGTGTGATAGCAAAATCTTGGAAACAACCAAGATGTCCAT
>PVKA01041392.1:0-18115 GCA_004027165.1 Ctenomys sociabilis | reverse complement strand
TTTTTTTTTTTTGTACTTTTAGGGAAGGGTCTATAGGGTGTTCAGGGTTTCATTACTAGATCGGACTCATAGAGATCCACCTGTTCACAGCCACCCAAGAGCTGGGATTGCAGGCATGTACCACTATACCCAGTCTCAATTGCCATCTCAGTGCACTACAGGGGCAGGACCAGCACAGCAGGCCTTGGAATCAAACCTCCGTCCCCTGTGCCTGCTTACAGGTGCTTTAATCTGCTGAGCTATTTGACTGGTCCAAGATAAACATTTAAACCATGTTAAACTACAAAACTGCATTCTTTAACAGTATCTGGAAATTTTACATACATGGCCCCATTTAACAATTTCTCCATCATTCACATATTGAAAATCACCATTGTATACATCAGATTATAGTAATCTCATTATTCTAAATCACTCGTACCTACAGTTATTTAATGTGTGTTCCTTTGTGACTCACACATTTTCTTACAATAAATATATTTGTTTCCACAAGCTTAAAGCACAATTTGTTTCTCTTTTTGGTATAAATAATATTTTATTGTAAATATATAGTCTATTTTCCTAACCTAGTCATATACCAATGAACATTCAAATTGTTTTGATTTTTTTCATTGTGACTTTTCTTTATGAATAGTGATGCTGAATTTCTCCTATTTGTTAGTCATTTATTTATTTATTTATTTATTTATTTTTGTATTTTAGTACAGGGTCTACAGGGTATCACTAAGTAGATCGGACACATAGTGATCTGGCTGTGTTCAGCCTCCCAAGAGCTGAAATTACAGGCTCGCACCATCATGCTCAGTCTCAATTGCCTTCTCAGCACACCCCAGGGGTTGGGCCAGCACTGCTCCTTGTATCTCTTTTTTGATCTCTGTATTCAAGTAACAAGCTTTCTGCTGTTGTTTCTTCAATTCAGATGGTATTGATTCAGACATTTCACCTGTTTGATTCCCAATTTCTTCTGTGCTAGTGTCCTCTGCACTTGTTTTTCGGTGGGCTTGGTGTATGAGATTGCATTTTGCTCCTTCTCTTTGTCATTTTTGTATAGCACTGTCCTCTAAACTTTGTTGTAGAGCTTTGGTGCTGTTACAACCTTAGCACCTACTGTTATTCGGGTGCAGGTCTACAAAGCTTGAATTCATCCAGTTGTGCCTAGCTTGGGTCTGGCTATTATACTCATCTTTTTCCTGCTGCCACCCTTGGGAATACACCTGTTGTGCACCTCTGACAAGATGTTCTGCTACTGGATTAGCTGGGTAGCTCTGGCCTCTACTCTTTCTGCAGGAACTTCAGCTGCTGAGTTTCACCCCAGGCCTGTATGACAGGTCTGGGCTGGATCTGGAGGGGACAAGTGGGTGCAAGGGTGTGGGGATATTCTTCCATACACTTGCAGGGCCTGGGCCTCGGCTGAGTATGGAGGAGCGGAGGGGTCCAGAAAGTGCGGCGGGGTTTCTCACTCACGTGGCTGGCCTGGGCTGGATCCATAGAGGTCCAGTGGGCACAGTGGAGCACAGAAACTCTCCCACACACTGGCAGAGCTTGGGCTTAGTCTGGCTCAGGATGGGTGGAGTGGTTCCAAGAGCACGGAGGAAGGTCTCACTCACATTACAGGCCTGGGCTGGATCCACTGGAGTAGAGCGGCCCAGAGAGAGCATGGGGCAAGTTCTCACTCACGCAGCCGGGCCTGGGCTAGATCTGGAGGGGTTGGGGTGGGGGTGGTCAATGATTTTTAGATATTGTTAATTTTCTTGTTTAATTTCATCTCTAACCCATTGGTTTCTGAGAAGGGTGTTTGTCTAATTTCCATATATTTGTGGCGGTTTTTTGGTTTCTTTTGTCATTTATTTCCAGTTTCATTGAACTATGGTCAGATTATGTGCATGGAATAATTTCTGTGTTCTTGCATATACTGAACATGAACTACAGACTATTATGTGGTACATTTTAGAAAACGTCCCATGTGCAGCTGAAAAGTATGTATTCTGCTGTGGTTGGATGGAACACTCTGTATATGCCCACTAATTCCTTTTGATCCAAGTTCTGGTTCAGTTCTGCTTCTGCTTTGCTAAGTTTTATCTGCTTGACCTTTCTTTATGGGATAAGGGGGTGTTAAATGCCCCTGTTAAGATTATGGTATTTGATTTAGATTTTACATGTCCATTAAGATTTGTGGTATAGGGTTCTGAGGACATAGCTTAGAGGAATAAGTTCTTGTCTGGCAAGTGTGACATCCTGATTTTGATCCCTGGTACCACAAAAAAATTGTCTTATATAGTCGTCATTTGCTAGTGCATTTGTTGTGTGCATATTTATAACTATTACCATTTCATCTTATATTTTCCCCTGATCAGTATGTAGTGGCCTTCTGTAGTTCCTTTGATCATTCTTGGTTTGCAGTTCAAAGTGTCTGCACTGATGATTGTTATCTTGTTTTTTTTTTTTTTTTTTTTTTTTTGACATGCTGGGGAATATAGTGTTGGTTTTAATCCTTTGACTTTCAAACTATGAGTTCCTTTATGATTTTTAAAGTGTTTGTTTTATAGAATGTATTGTTGGATTTTGCTTCTTAATGCACTCTGCCATTGTACTTCTTTATCTGGAAGACTGAGTCCATTTACATTGATGTTTATGAATGAGATGCATTGCCTGATGATGGACATGTTATTTACTCTCTATAGTATACCTCATTTTCTCCTATGTTTAATTGTTTGCCATATTTGATGTGCTCATTCCATTCTCATTCATGGAGTAGGTGTCATTTTGGTCCCTCTCTAGGATATCTTTTACTAGTATGTGTAGGGTTGGCTTTAACATCATGAAATTCCTTTTTCATTGTCATAGAAGTATTTCACTTCTCCATTGAACTTTAAAGAGTTTTGAAGGGTATAGTAGTCTGTGCTGGAGCTTTTTCATAGAGGACTCGAAGTACTTTTCTCTGTGCACCTCTTGACTTAATGCTTTGTGAGGAGAAATCTACCATTATTCTGATGGGCTTTCTTTCAAATATAATCTGTTTTACTAAGAGTTCTACATTCTTCAGTTAGATGCATGTCAGATTGTTTACCCATATTTTTGAAGTTTTCTGCTATTACTTCCACCCATATTCTTTTTATATTACTTTTATTGATTCCTTCTTTTTCATTGATGCCTTATTAGTCTTACGATATTCCTCTTTGCATTATCTTTCAGATGTTGAACTATGATTTCCTTTATTGTAGTTTTATTTAAAGCTATCTTTTCTTGCCTTTTCATATCTGCAACTGTGTTTCAGGTCTGAAACTCTTTACTTTCTTTCAAACAGCTTTGCCAACTTTTGATTGAGGTTTTAATTTCATGTACAACTTTCTGAATATGCTTCATGTATTTCATTTCTTTTCCATTATTTTCTATTCTCCTGTACTTTTTATCAGTATCTTCTTTAGAATCACTTACTAATTCTTTCATAATAGTTATCATTTATTTTTTCTTAATTTAGAGATTATTTCTTATCTGATTTCCTAAGTAAATTTCTACAGTTTTTTCTTTATTTCAGACACTATTATTTCAGAGATTTGAGGTGTTTGATTTCTATGTGTTTAAAGCAGTTACAGTTTTGTATTTACAGAACCACAATTAGGAACACTAATAATGGCTAGTGATATTTAATAGTTGACAAACTTTTATAATTAATGGGTTGGTATTTTAGACCATAAGCCCAATCATTATGTCTGTGTAGTTAAGCTGATGTTAATGGAGAATTTGTATTTAAATTAGTTTCCCTAAATTCTGTTTGATCACCTCACCTTGTTGTACATGGGATCTTCCAGGTGGAACAGTTCACCCTGTTTACCTGTTGGCCCCTTTCTCAAACAAGGGATAAAGAGAGACGAAGCTATCATATATCAGGGGATAGCAAAGTGCCTCAGCTTACCAGCACCAGATCCACAAAATTTGAACTTCTCATAACATGCATGCCTACTGTCTGGCTGCTATTCTCAGCTTCTTCATTCTGCAGCAAACCAGGCCTGGGTTCAGGTTTGAAAGGGATTGGTGGAATGTTTTCAGATTTCCCACTCATGCAGTGCCTGGGCTTTGGCTGGAAAAGGGATATAAGGAGTGGACAAGGATGTTGAAAGGGAAAACATTTTACTGCTTGCATGAAACTGTTACCTTAGATTAGAAAAAGTATAGAATTATAAAATTATATGTTATACTAACTGCTCTAAAGAACATGTAATCTCCGATTTTATAATTTCAGAATATTGTATTTTCTAATAAAATGTTAGAGAATGCTATACTTTATTGATAATATAGTACAAATGTCTTTTTATTAATAATTCTGTTGAACGATCCCTCATTTTGGTCTTTTTCTCACTTTTGGGTGTATAATCAATTAAGTATACTCTAGTATTTTTACTATCTAATCTTACTAAAGTGCCTCAGGAATTATCTGGTAGAACATTAATTCTCAAGCTTAGGATGCATATTGTTTTTTATTTTTTTTTCCTTTCATGAATATAGGCCTTGAGCTCCTCTTGGCTTAAATAATTGTATCAACAAGGGTAGGGTCTCAGTATGTATTCCTCCACCAGTTGACTGGCCACTCCCTGCAGGGCTCCAACTTACAAAATAAATTTACCATCAGTAACTGTATGAACATCACATCCCTTAGACATAAAATGGAATAACTATTTTCCAACAACCAAATCCCTACAGAATGTTAAAAAACAATTAAACAATTTTACCTAGATATTTACAAATCAAACCATATGGAACATTGTAGCAGGATAATCTTATGACACTTTTATCTTTCTTGTCCCTCGTTTACTTTTGTTACCTTACTTTTGTTACTTTACTTTAAAGGGACTATAGCAATAACTATTATGACACTAGAAGCAGTAAGTACATATTTAGAAGATGAAAATAACAGGTATACAGCTTCTCTAACAACAGTGGAGCTCTGAGATCTGACAAAACAAAACAAAAACGGAAGATATAAATAAAGGACTGCTTTACAGTGAAAAAATACATATATACAAAATAGGAAAGATATACAGATACTTTCTCTTAGTTAAATGAGAAGAATGGTTTGTACTAATATTATTTAGACAAGATATCATGTTTGCATCTTGTCCTCTGAATAACTATTATGAACGTAACATTATTCAGTGTATTAAGTATTGTAACTGTTCTCCTAACCTGTTTTGAAACTGTTTCAGTGCTATTTTAACTGTTTTCTTATTAAATGAATAAAAAATTTAAAAACCTTACTTCCTCAAAGTAAACTTAGAAATATCTGCTTAGATCACATTCTTAATGTTAAATTGTTTTATCTTTATTTTTATGAAAACATGAATCCAGCCCTAAGTCAGAAAGGTTTTTTGTTTTAACTTTGTGATGTTTTCTTCTCCCAGCCCAGTCTTCTTACAGAAAGAACCAAGTTTGCTTCCATAATGAAATCTCACATTTAGTGGAGATTTTTATTTGAGAATACAATATTCTTCCAGCAAGAAAGAACCATATATTTGTAATTCTTCTTTTCCTCTACTCATGCTCACATATTACTGTGAACTATAAATATTTATATGTGATTAAATGTACTTAGAGTGGAAGTTGTCTATGATTTTTTCTTAATTCAAAATGTATCTCCCATCGAAGTTCTGACCAGGTCTGATCCTGCTTAACTTCAAGGATCAGATGAGATCAGGAGCTTTCTGGATGGTATGGCCATATACATGACAGTGCATGCCTTATAATCCCAGCACTCAGGAGGCTGAGGCAGGAGGATTGATGAGTTTTGAGACCAGCCTGGGCTACAAAGTAAGCTTAAGGACAGCCTGAACTGCGTAGTGAGACCCCAGTTGAAAAAGACAAAAAAAAAAAAAAATTCATCTCAAATTTTTATTTATTTATTTATTACAAAAGTAGGGGTTGAACTCAGGCCTTTGCACTTGCTAAGGAAGTGTTTATTCCCCTGAGCCATCTCCCAGGCCCTTCAAATTTTAAAAGACTCAAATATAGTTTAATGAACTTCATTAGAATTTGATTCAGGACTTTCAGTGGATTTTAACATATTAATCAGATTTGCATAAACTACAAGTTTGCTTTTAGTATATAAAAATACACCAAATGTTCTATATCTAACATGTTCACACTTAAGTCTTCTCAAATTAAATAGTAAAATGACTGTGAAATTATGGGTGAAATTATTATCTCTGTTCATACTAAAACTCTAACTAACAAGGATTTATTGAAATTCTTTTATTTCAAATGATTTAAATATTGCTCATCTTTGATCTGCATTTTTACACTATAGTTTATATTATCTATATCGCAATGACCCCCAAACTTTTGGTAAATATAGAATATTTAAATGCATAATTTCTACAGATTTGTAGAGAAAAAAGAATTGCAGAGAAATATAGCTGAATATAAATCAGCTTGTATGATTGACCTCACTACGAAGTCACACCAACAAATGGAAATGATAATTAATGTTAGTATTGAGACTGTGGAAATTATTCTTTTATATTTATGATTTTATTTTAATATACCACTTTCAAGAGATATTGCACCTTATTGAAGCCTGAGTCTCTGCTCAGAACATTCTGCCCTATAATGACTTAAAATTTACAAATCATGTTGAAATTCATAATTATATTAAATGTATTTATCTTGACATATATTTTAACTATGGATATTAATTATGCATGTTGTATTGATTTTTTAGCTTTTGTCTTTTTAACTGAAATTTTGTAACTGTGATTGTGAAAGCATCCCAACAGTATTCAAAGAATTTATACCATCGAAAGACATTTAATGTTTTTCTATCATTAAAACTTTAGTTTTACTGGAGAAAAGAAAAAAGCTCTGTCCACTATCTGGGGATAATGCTATCATTATGCTGTGGAATGGCAGAGTAAGGATAATGATCAAGCACGACGTGGCTGTGGCCCTGTGTGTTATTTGACCATGTGATCCTTTGGAGCACAGTACAATTGTTAACTTTGCCTTTCCAATGCACTCAGGAAAGTATAGGACCTTTCATCATTTTCCCTGAACAAAAATGCTTTAAGAAATTATTTTTTAAAAAAAAGGATGTATTCTTTCTGCCCTGTGCATAAACTCCTTTTATGGCTTTGTAAAAGCAGCCTAAATGTTTCAAACATAATAAATACATATTTTGAAAGGAAAAATCTAAAATGAATATCGTGGGTGTGCATGTGTGCTGCGTGCATGCATGCGTGTGTGTGTGTGTGTGTGTGTGTGTGTGTTTAATATCTTAGCATTGGCACAGGAGAGCGGGAAGTTACTCAGCATGGTGTTCCGGGTTTTCTCGTGCCCCGCCCGCCATCCTCCAACCCCCAGCTACAGACCCTTGGTCTCTGGGTTGATCTGTCCTTCAGAAAGCGACCCTTGCTCATCAGTCCCCACCGGGCCTGCCAGCCGCGCCTCTTCTCTGCTGACTCCGCCCTGCGTCTGTCGGGACCCGCCTCGCGTCTGAGCTGACCCTCCGCGCGCGTCTGCCAGTCAGTCCCTCCGGACCTGCCGACAGCCTCAGGCTACAGAAATCACCGCGCCTCACTTGGTCCGTACCCAGTGGGCATCGTGGGTATCTGGGCGGTCTCCGGTTCCCCGCGCATTTCTGCTTCTGTCTCTCTGATCCGCTGCCTGCAGCCTGCCTGCTGTCCCAGCGCACCAAGTGTCCAGTGTACCCTTTCGCTGACGCTGAGTGCGGAGCGGCCTTTTAGTAAGTTGGGAGCCCTCCGGGGAGCGGCCAGGCAACCCGCGGAGGAATACATACTGGGCCCCTGCCCTTGTTAATACAATTATTTAAGCCAACAGGAGCTCAAGGCCTATATTTATGAAAGGAAAACAAAAGAAAGAAAGAAAGAAAAAACGGTCGCGAGGCCTCAACAATGCTAGATAGATGTAGGGAGGCACCCAGCTGCTTGGTGATATCATAAAATAAACGGGGAAGGAGTAATTGCATATCTAATACAGATTTTTGAAACTGGTTTTAAAATCTGAACGGGTTAAAATTTTAAGTTCCTTTAAGGAGAGCATACTCATTATGGGGTGCCTTTATGTCTAATGCATTTGTTCTGAGCCTGCTGACCAGCTGTTTCTGAACTTCATTTTCTCAGCCTCAACAGTGATTCTGGGTCTGCTTTTAGCTTGCCTTCGCCTGCCTTGGTTTTTTCTGTTCCTGAACAGCTTTTGGCCCATAGATTAGAGAAAGCAGCCTTTTTTTCTCCTCCCGAAAGCCTCCTGTGTCCAGAAAGATGGGGAGTGGGGAGCCTAATTCTGCAGGCAAGAAAAAGAAATACCTCAAGGCTGCCCTATATGTTGGGGACTTGGATCCAGATGTCACCGAGGACATGCTGTACAAGAAGTTCAGGCCTGCTGGCCCTCTTCGCTTTACCAGAATCTGCCGTGACCCGGTGACCCACAGTCCCCTGGGCTATGGCTATGTTAACTTCCGCTTTCCTGCGGATGCTGAGTGGGCCCTGAACACCATGAATTTTGACTTGATTAATGGCAAACCCTTCCGCCTCATGTGGTCACAGCCCGATGACCGTTTAAGAAAGTCTGGAGTTGGAAATATATTCATCAAAAACCTGGACAAATCCATAGATAATAGGGGTCTGTTTTATTTGTTTTCTGCTTTTGGGAACATTCTCTCCTGTAAAGTAGTATGCGATGACAATGGCTCTAAGGGTTATGCATATGTGCATTTTGACAGCCTGGCTGCTGCCAATAGGGCTATTTGGCACATGAACGGAGTGCAGCTCAACAACCGCCAAGTGTATGTTGGCAGATTCAAATTCCCTGAAGAGCGGGCAGCTGAAGTCAGAACCAGGGATAGAGCAACTTTCACCAATGTTTTTGTTAAAAACCTTGGAGATGACATGGATGATGAAAAACTGAAGGAAATTTTCAGTGAATATGGGCAAACTGAGAGTGTTAAGGTAGTAAGAGATGCTAGTGGGAAATCTAAAGGGTTTGGATTTGTGAGATATGAGACCCACGAAGCTGCTCAGAAGGCTGTATTAGACCTTCATGGAAAGTCAATGGATGGGAAAGTTCTATATGTAGGAAGAGCACAGAAGAAAATCGAACGCTTGGCTGAATTGCGGCGGAGATTTGAAAGGCTGAGATTAAAAGAAAAAAATCGGCCTCCAGGTGTGCCTATATATATTAAGAACTTGGATGAAACCATAGATGATGAAAAACTGAAAGAAGAATTTTCTTCATTTGGATCAATCAGCAGAGCCAAAGTGATGCTGGAAGTGGGGCAAGGGAAAGGGTTTGGTGTCGTCTGCTTCTCTTCTTTTGAAGAAGCCACCAAAGCAGTGAATGAGATGAATGGTCGTTTAGTGGGCTCCAAACTCCTGCATGTCACTCTCGGCCAAGCTAGGCGCAGGTGGTGAGAATCAGAATGCTCAATTCTTTTCAGCTTTAGCTTCTTATAGTTTGGCCCCCTTTGTAATAAGGAGTTATTTTGTGCCAATTGAAAAGTGTCATTTCTAAGTGAATACTTTCTTTTAAAAGCAAACTGAGAATAGATACTTGTTCACATAAGTGAAGAACATAATTTCTAGTTCTAAAGTCATTTTGTACTATTTTTTGATATAATATCTTTAGAAAAAGGTAGGATAAAATTTATTCCTCCACATTTTTTCCTGAACAACCAAGGTGAGAAAATTGATGGAATATATTTCCCTTCTTATTTATTTAAAAAATATTAAATTTAATTTTCTCCTTGCAAATTGTCTTAGCACAATCTTTCCAACAAAAAATCTTTAACTTGTTTTTCAAGATATCAGTAAGCCAGGAAAAACTGTATTTGATCCACTTAGAATCTGTGCATAATTTCACTTTCTATTACTATTTTAAATGAATTTTCATTTTAAAAGATGTGAAGTTTCTTTTTATGTATTTTCCATTTAAAATATATTGTGGGCACATTACAGAGTTTTTAGTGAAATTTATCAGTGTTGGGATTTGGTTTTGTTAGCTTCATGCTCAGTTTTCTTAATCTGTACCTTAAAAAATTAATACTTGAGGCAATGGCTATTTAAAGCTAAAAAATCTTTCTTGAGAGAGTTGAGAGTTGAGGACACTATGAAAAATTTTTATCACTAATTTTTCTGGAATGTCTAGTGCCTGTACTTAGATTATGTTAAATTAACAATAAAAGTGAGTAAATGCCCTAACTTGCCTTTACTGCAGATAATATTTTACCTTCATCCTCAATCTAGTATCATGGTAAAAGTTAAATAATGTATAGAATGATATTGAGAAGTTATATTAAAGGACGTCTATTAAACATACTATCTCTTGTAAATTCTTGAATGTATACACTTTGTAACATACAGACGCATTTGAAAGTTAAGAAGAAGCTTATGTATTGTTTAAATCGTACACTACCAGTATATGAAAACTATGGACTAAGGTGTCTTTATATTTGAGATGCTAAGAAACTCAGAAAAATTGCTCTGATTGGTATTGAAGTTGAATAATATGCCCTGTAATTTCTATTTCACTTGCTGTTTCATTATTTCCACAGTCTGCTTTCCATCCATATCACACATATATTTTATCATTTTATATTACCTTTTTAAATATATACCACTTTAGACACATTCATGAATAGAAAAATGCTTAAGTTATGTAAGATTAGCCAATTAATCTAAAAATACACAATTTATTAATAACAGATCCAATGACAAAAAGATTTGCTTCTTTTGTCAGTAGGTTTTGCATTGTATATGAACATTTTCTTATATTGTAAATATGTAATATGGTTAACACTTTTATTAGTTTTTTGTGTATTTGGTACAGGGTCTTGTAGTGATCTTCTTGTTTTCAGCCTCCCCAGCTCTGGCATTATAGGTGTGTGCTACCATACTCATTCTTAGATTTTGAATCATAAAATAATGATAATAAGCTGGTTCTATATATAGTCATGCCTCAGGATATAAACTTAATTTGTTGTATGATTTTGGAAAACGTGGCTATGCTTGTATTTGTGCAGTAAAGATGGCTGTGGTTGTGGTTGTCACCAGATGTAGAGTGTACAAACTAAAACTAGTTTTCCCAAGTACTTTTGTTTGGATGCATGTTCATCATAAAAATGTACATGGTACAAAGTGAAGCAAAATTGTCAAAATTCAAAATTATCACTATTGTCAGATTTGGTGGCACATAACTGTAGTCACAGCAATTAGGAGGCTAAGGAAGGAGGATTGCCATGAATCTGGGGCCACTCTGGACTACACAGTGAGTTCAAGCCAAGGTTTAATGACATAATACGACACTACCTTAAGAAGTTTGTTTTAGAGATTGGCAAAGCACTCCGTACATTTCTTGTAAGTATATCCACAATTTAAAAATTCTCACATGCATTGTTGTATATTTTTAGTTTAAGCAGAGCCATAACTATCCTTTCATATCACTAAATATCAATCAACATTATTATTTTAGTGCCTGTATAATATTCCATTTTAAGATGTACTACAATGTAATAGCTTGCTACTGAATAGGATTTAGATATTTAGTAATTTTTATATTATAAACATGCTGTGAGGAATACTTTCTTCTTATATATGGTGTTAAAAAAGCTATTCACAGAACATGTAAGCTTACATTCAAAGGCAAAATGAAAGCTTACATCATGTTTATATGTGCATCAAAAATTTAGAACACTTTTAATATACATTCTGTGTAAATTATCAATAGAAATTCTAAAATAACAAGAGGTGGTTTGCAGATGTACATTTTTTAACATAAAAACTTATGGAAACTATGAAACTTGAATCAAAATTTAACATAATTATATTAGTAATTATTTATCATGTATATTCTCTATTTCTTATTATCCATTGCCATTTTTTTTTAAATTTGTAAATCTCAAGTGTCAGTGTTAGCTTGAATCTTTTGAAACGCTTTGACATAGTATGAACCTAGAAAGATGCCTAGAAAGTAAAAATCATCAAGTATACACATTTAACAACTATTTCTGAAATTACGTGAATATTTAAATTATTGCGGTTTTCTAAATGTCAGCCAACACAAAGGATGTGAAACATTAAAATATGCATAAAGACATGAAAATATGCATGTTTAGGATCATTCTAAACAATGAGAAAGCTTTAAATTCCAGTTTCAAGTATCAATTGGAAAGTATCAATAAAAAACTATTTTAACAAAGAAACCTGGACAGTATTTCAATATTACATGTTTAATTTTTAACTATGTTTAAAGAAAATAATTAAGCCTTCAAAAATCCAAATCAAAGACAAGAGACTGAAAATAATATTGTTCATCATTGCCAAGTGCAAGCAAATTTATAAAAATATGTACTGTTCATGGTCAGGATAGGAATGAATTGCTTAATACAGATTTTATTTTGTCCTGACTAGTTTCTGAAGAGGTAACTTGTAAAAAATTTTAATTTGACTACGGAGAAGAAAATTAAGAACATTGCTTTGTGATGGCAAATTGTCACATTTAATGTTATTTAGGGAGAGACATT
Source organism: Ctenomys sociabilis (assembly GCA_004027165.1). Taxonomy (NCBI): domain Eukaryota; kingdom Metazoa; phylum Chordata; class Mammalia; order Rodentia; family Ctenomyidae; genus Ctenomys; species Ctenomys sociabilis. The sequence continues at coordinate 5,592 of PVKA01041392.1, read as the reverse complement.
TTGTTTAGAAAGTTTCACATATTTTGTTGCTTATATGGTGATATAAATAATCAAGGAAAAAAAGCACTGGTATATATATAACATTTGATGCCAGTAGGAAAAAGAAATGAATACTTATTTTTAGGGATAAATTTATATATTGAGAGAATACCCTCTTATTTAAAAATAAATGATGAGTTTTAAGAAAAAAATATAAATGTTCCCAGAAATTTTAACAATACCTGAATCCACAAATATTTGCTGAATAAATGTATTCATAATATGTTAAATCCATTGATTTGTTTCCTTTCAAATTCTTTTCTAAATATTTAATGAGTTAAATGAATTGTTACAGAATAAGCCATTTGTATTAAATGTCCTTTTATGAAATACTATACTTAGTTATATACTCATATTAGGAATGTTAATGTTTTATCAGAGCTTGCATTTAATATTTTATTTAAAATTCATTGGTGAATCTTCGTTGAACACAAAGCTTCTACTAATTAGTACACCATAGATAAAAGGGTATTTGTGGAGAAACATTTTCTATAAGTAATGCTCTTTAAGAGAAATAGTCTTCTACAGTCTGGCTTCTTGAGATATTAGCACTTGCTCATCTGAAATGAATTCATTTTTCTACATTTCAAAGTTCTATTTACTGACAATGAAATGTAATAAAACAAATGGGACCTTGATACCTCAAAAGGGATAGTATATCTCACTTGGCTCCAGGGGATCATAATTAATATTAAGATACAATCTAGCTACCAATGTGAACATGAGAAGAGAAAACCCTGACTAATATAAAGTACTAAAGATTAAATTCTTATGAATTAAAAACAAATAACCAAATAAAACTCTTACTCAAGTTAAACAAATTTTAAAATAACATTTGTAGACAAAAAAGTTTGTTCATCATATCTCATCAAAATTTGAGTTCATGATTAACTTTATTATAAACTTTAAAAATCATGCTTTAGAGAGGCCTTTAAAGAAGAAATCAGTGCTGATATTGTATGGCACAACTTTCTCAGACATTAAAGTGAACTTATTTATTTGGTAAAGAACTAAACATTAAGCATAACACCCAATATTAGTAACTTTCACATAACAAAATAAACCTTCTATAATGTAAAATAAATAATTTTACATCTTTTGGCAATAGATTTGCAACTTCTACAGAGGTAAATTATGCTTTAAATTATCAATAACCTCATTCTTCACTACTTGGACCTATTCAAAATGTACAGTTAAGGTAAATTACAGAATGAAAAAAATATTTTTAAGTCACCTGTTTCTGAAGATGGGCTATATAAATCGCTGAATAGAACACATACAGGTAGAAATTTGCAAACATTTCTTTTTAGTGTCACATGTATCAAAACATTTTTTTCACAAAGATCTATTATATTTTTTTCAAACGAATAAATATCTTATAGTAGAGTTTTTGAAAAATGGGAACTTTATATTGGTGTGGAGAGTGAAAAAACAGTACAAATCAAGACAAAAATTGGTTTTCAATGGGAAAGAAAAAGAAAATAATTTATCCATGGAGATACCTCAGTGGCTTGATCACCTAACCAGCAAGCACCAGGTACTGAGTTTGATCCCTGGTACAACAACAAAAAGAGAAAATAATTTAAATTATGTTGTTTAAAGAGCAGGATATTTGTAAGTAACTCACAAAATTAAAAGAAATAGTATAGGAAAATAAGTAATAATGTGCAGGTTATAATTATAAATGAATAAAGAAATTATTTTGGCTCCTTCTGTATCTAATGTAAGGTAGAAGACCAAAAACATTTCAGATTCAATTTCGGTGAGTATTCTTATCACTTATGTGTCTACTACAGTAATTCTAAACCTCAGAAGTATTCATTTTGTAAGTAAATTTCCTTAAATAATTACTGGTGCTAATCTGCCATCTGCTAACTATTTTTTATTTACGACAATTCTACTGCTACAAAGGTTTTGTAACAATCACTTCAAAAACTTATCTGTAGGTATTATATGTGCATACATAAAATGTTTGCAACTTTGCTGAGGGAAAGTTTTAATATTTGCACATTCAGTCACATTACAAGACTAGAATTGCTTTTATTATTTATAGGTGAACTAATACATTTAACTGAAAATATTCTTTTCAAGAATGAACACTTTATAATAATTCTAATTAAAGTAATGAGAAAGTCATGACCTTTGTTTAGAATTTCACTGTCATAAAATATACTTAAGATGCTATATTAAAAACTTTATTATTAAACCTTCATAATGGAAATAATATATAATATATTATATATAATATTATATATATATTTAAAGTAGTATGAATGTTAACACATGAAAGCATATACCTAGTGTATTAAGAGGTGGCAAAGTATTCTCAAGTAGCAACATTTACAATTATATTATTTATTTATTTTTATTTTATTTTATTTTATTTTTTTGTCTTTTTTTGAGACAGGGTCTCACTGTGCAGTTCAGGCTGGCCTTAAGCTCACTTTGTAGCTCAGGCTGGTCTCGAACTCACAACGATCCTCCTGCCTCAGCCTCCCTAGTGCTGGGATTACAGGCATGCGCCACCACGCCCGGCTAATTATATTATTTATATGGAGGCTTTATTTGATTTGTGGATGTATGTCAATAATATGAACACTTTGAAGCAAAGAATGAAATTTTTTAGGAAGAGAAAATATTTTGAAACATCTATTATATTTTATACCAAGAAAAAAAATCTGTGAATGAATAAATTAAGTTTAAACAGGGGATGTTCATTAAAGGTGATTGTAACAAAAAAATATTTGTTTCAGCCAGAATGAATTTCTCAGATGACCGGTTCATTTTCACTTCTTTTTACATTAGATTGTGAATATATATATATATATATATATATATATATATATATATATATATATATATATATGAGAGAGAAGCATATATAATGATGATGATGTATATAAATAATATATGAATTATTTTATATCTATATATGATTGTTTTTTATATATAATCTCTTTTAGTGCTTAAAGTCCTTAATATATTCTCCTGTGTCATATGAGTTGAAAAACAGTTCCACATATTTTCCTTAAGGCAGTTTTTATCATAAAGATCATTTATGCAGGCTTTCTGATGTAATTCACTGTATGCATGGAATTTTGTCTAGAATCTGGTTCAAATATTTTAAGGTTGTAACAAATGTTTTAATTTCCCTTGGGCTATATACCTTTCAACTATTAATGACTGTAGATGCATTTATTTTTCTTAACTACCAAAGTCTATTCATTATATAGGTTTACAGATTAAAACTAAAAATATTGCTAAATATATGAAACACTATGGAATCTTTCTGTGAGAAAAAAACTTAAAGCTCATTGAACAATTAAAAATGATATAGTAAATAATTCTGTATTGAGTCTTTACTAAAAGAGGTAAGTTTGGGATAAACTTGATATTAATATCTTAAAATACTAAAAAAGGAAATTATATCAGTATCACATATTAATTAATAGTACATTATCCTCAGGAGGAGAATCTCACAAAATAGGTAAAAGTGATGACTGATACAAAAGTACATAAAGGTCATAAAAATCTTTCATAACAACTCAGGAGGAGAGCTGTGTTTCTGTTCATAGAAGCTGAAGAGACTCTGAGAATGGCACAAAAAATAAAGATGGGACCCTTTAAAATGTGAATTTATAGTATCCTACTGAAATATTCCTAAAGAAAGTGAATATTGAAGCTGTCTCAGAAGATGTATTGTTCTCTAATGTCAAAGTTAGTACCTAAAATCTCCCAGATATCTTGAAATTCTAGAGGATTTCTTGCAATGATTTCTAACTTCTAGTAATAAAGACCATGTTTTAGTATAGTGTTTTACATAGTTCCTTTCAGTTTATTGCTTTATGCAGATATCCCTAAATTGTGTCTTTCCACGGTGCAATAGCAGATTTCTGAACTTGCTGTTGAATCAAAACTACCTACTATGTATAAAAACTTGTTAAATTTGTGTGACAGAGTGGAAGACATTGCTAATTTTAGTGAAGTTAAGTATTTCTATTTATAAGACAACTGGATGATAATTTTATAAACAAATGGATAGGTTGGCCTATGCATTCAACATGCATATATACATAATATGAAATAAATAAGATGACATGAAAATGGTTACAAAAGCAAACACAGAGGATACATGGAATAAATGGTCATCAATCATGTGGGCTCAAATTAGTAACCACACACATTCAAGGCCAAAAACAAGACTTTGATTTTTCATGAATTTTGTATTATAAGGAATGATATTTAGATGAATGATGACTGATGGAAAGTGTCATAGGTAATTGTGGTCCCAGGGCAATCCATTCAGGAAAGATCTTTATGAAAAACTAATGTGTACAAGTATGCTGATACAGAACATTTATAACATTTAGTTATAAAGCACATAAAATATTTTTATCAATGGCAGGCAATCATACAGCAATAGTCCCCTGGGATTGAATTACAGAATGATTTTGTAGCAGTTTTAGTTTTTCTAAGTGTGTTCCATGATATTCATAGAATACCAAAAGAGATTAACAATGCACTTCTCAGAAAAAAGCCTATTTGATAAGCTATATACAAACATAGTTGACAGTGCTCAAGCCTACTCTATGGATGTCATTGCTCTGTTTATCAAAATGTGATTTAAAATGTGTATGAAACATTTGATGTGTCTGTTAACACTATGATTCCTAAGATTTTTCATTAGATCACAAATTACACTCTGTACCAGTGGCAATTATGGGGTAAAACACAAAATATGTATGTTTCTCATAGTTCCTAAGAGGAACTTATCTTCACATTTAAATATCTAAAAGAGAAGTCATAAAGGGTTTGGTGTTGTTGTTGTAAAGGAACAGATACCATGTTTCAAGCTTTGTGGCTAAAGAGGCAAGATCAATGATATTATTCAGGCACCTAGGTAGCCAAAATAGTAACATAAATTTAAGAGAATTCAAAATATATCTGTAATGATGATAATAAAAAAGAATATGTTTATAAGAAACTGTATCTCAAGAAGTATGGGTTAATAATTTTTCAAACTCAGTGTTTTCAATTATCGAATCAATCGCAAATGTGTTACACAACTACAAATGGTTTTTAGGTTCTGATTTGAAACAAGTGACAAGCAAGTTATAGTGCTCCAACTCTTCTAAAACTTGTTTTACAATGCTCCTATGAAAAATAACTGTAGCCTGGGTAGTTTATAAATTTTGGAAGGTTGAATACCTGGCATCTGATATCCACAGCTTATAGCAAAAGCAAAAACGTACCAACTAAAGTCCAACTTGCAACAAGAACAGTTGGACTTCCATTGTTTTCCCTCCTTTTGTTCCATTCTGGCTGGAAGCCTACCAAGGACATCTTGCATAATCAAGGCCAACCTTCCACTTTAAGTCCCCAAAAACTGTTTATTACTTTATCAAACTTCCAGATATATTCCTAGAGACAAACCTAGAAATGAGCTTAACTAATTTCTTAGCACTCTCAATGAAAGTGAAAATTAAGATTAACTTAACAGCCTTTAACAATTGACAATATGTGTTCTTTTTTTTTTTTTTTTTGAAAACCTGT
>PVKA01041391.1:0-11548 GCA_004027165.1 Ctenomys sociabilis | reverse complement strand
TCTGCCTGGTGGTATAGGAAAAGCTGGAGCTAGGAAAAGCTCCATTTAGAAAAATAAAAGACCTCCCGACTCAGAATGTCCTACAGATTAGAGGTAGCTATAGCTGAGAGTGGGAAAGGACCACAGAGAGTTATAGAGTAATTACAATGTTGAGAGAAGCTTTATTGATAGTCTGCTTTCAAAGTGACTGATTGTGCCATTTCCTTCAGTTATAGCCATAGCCTGCTATGAGAAATTGCCAGATGGGACACTGTCACTGTAGTGTGTCAGTGCAGGGAAGAGGGAACTTTCCTTATGCTATGGCGTTGCACACAGCTATTAACTTAGATTGGTTTGGATCACTGATTCTCACCGTTTGTTGCCCATTTCGATCACTTGGACATATTTAAGACACAGACACTGAATGAGGGCCCTGTGGGGAGGGTATGAACTGGGAAATGGCAAAGGAACTCCTCTGGGTTGCCTGTACATTAGGAGTCACTGAACTGTAGCCCATGAGCTAAATTGGACACACCGCCTGTTTTTCTCAAACTGTATTGGAACACAGTCCTGTTCACTATTTAAGCACTGTCCATGCATGCTTTTGCCCTATGACACAGTTGAATAATTTTGACCAAGGCAGCCTGGACTGCTAAACCAAAATGATTTGGTCCTTTACAGAAAAATGATTTTAGCCGTTGGTCTGTTTTCTTTGTAGCATTCATAGCCATGTCCATATGTGTTTATTTAGCTATTTGTATATATTAGCGTGAGGTGGGGGTCTCACTGTGCTGCCCTTGTATGCTACTTCACCCGGTTGCATTTACAACTTTTAGACCCTAATGTATATAAAATATACCCCCAAAATTTAAGAAGAAATTGCAATGCTTAAGTATAACCTGCTGATAGTTTTATTTAATTTTTCTGTGATAAATTCTGTATGTGAGGATATTTTAAATCACTTGAGCTAGTTCTAATGAATAAATGAGGTTGTGAATTACAAACTAGACATTTATTTTATATCCATGAATGCACAAATATGGATCACCATATATTAATGTAAATAAAATGTACGAAATCAAGATACTAAGTGTATGCAAGAGTAACATCCTGAAGAAACAGTTAACACACAAAACAAGGAGAACATGAAAACAAGTGTCATTATTATTGTCTAAAAGCATAAGAGGGTACCATCCACTAAATAAGAGCAATCCACTTTTAAATGGAATTAGATAAATCAGTTATTTCGAACTAACAGTGATTATCGTAGAAAATCGAGCAGGTAGTCCTGCAAACACTCTGATCTCCTGCTTGATTCTGTGATGGATGGCTACAAAGAAAAACCTCAGACAATACAAAAGCAAAACAGGGAACTGAGATGCTTGGTGCTGACAGATCAAATAGCCCAAGATGGCCAGATCCATGGTATTTACTGGTTGTGTAATCTATAGAACTGGGTGAGCAGGTCATTTGTGCTTGCTAGGGATAAAACACTGCTGCAGGCAGAACTCATAAAGGAGGGAACAAGCATCCTTACTCCAAGCACAGAAGTGGCCAGGAACAGGTCGTGCTTTATGGCTAACTCATTTTTCAAGTAAAATAAACTAAAATTCTAGGAAAGGAATTCAGAAAGAGTCACAGTGGCTGCTGCGTTATCTCCTATCAGGGCTCCACAGCTTCACAGACCAGCATTTCTAGTCTCTGATGTGGCAACTGATGAGATAATACTAATCTGAGCTCAATCTGCAGTGCTCACTTAAGCTCTGTCCTGACTCACGACTTGGAACAGCCAATTGTGGGGTTAATTCTTTATAGTTTGCATTGCTTACAGCCTACTCTGGACAGAATCAACAGGGTGGTCTCCTGCAAAATTCTCAGTACTATTGTTAACAGCAGAAAAATAATACTTGTAATAATACCTGGAGGCATTTTCTACACATTCAAGAGCAAAGTTATTAGGAAAATTCTGATAGAAAATTTAGGAGACCTGGATCTAAATGAGTAAATCCCTACCTAGTAGAAGACCCAGGAGGTCTCAACAGAGAGACTGGAGAAAGTAACCAAATAAACAGTAAATCAAAAATTCCTCAAATTAGAGAAAGGCCTAAATTTTAAAATAGGAAGTAGCCACCTAATTTGGAGGAGGGCAATGAGAAAGGCTTAGTTAGTAAAAGTATTCTATGTTCAGTTGAAAGGTTCAAGGGAACTGTAGGGAGAAATACATGTTAATAAGTAGACTCCAAAGTATCCTTATTATCCTGACCCAGTCAAGCTGGGTATGTTGGTATGTGTCTGCCATCCCAGCACTTTGGGCAACCGAAGCAACAGCACTGTAAGTTTGAGCCCAGCCTTGGCAGTGTAGTGACTTAGGGAGACTGTGTCTCAAAATTTAAAAGAATAAAAATGAACTGAGGATGTAGTGTAGTGTGATGGTCTCGGGTCAATTTCCCACTACCCTACACCCAAAAAAGTGGCAGTCAATTATAATGTCCAATTAGAATTTACAGAAAATCTAAATGAAAACTCAAAACTGGTAGTATCGATGGGAGACTTTAAACTGACTCCACTAGTCATCGTTAATCCGATCTTTGACACATTCACAGCTGAATGTTTGACCTGGGCTGCAGATATTCCCATGCCAGATGGAAACTGGATTTTGCACTGAAGCACAGTGTTTCCAGAAAACACTGTCACCATCTTCTGAACTTCCTTACGACCTTATGACCTGCCTGACACAGGTGGGCGGATCCCGGGAACTAACAGAGGGGAACCAAAGGAGCTGCAGCAAAAAAAGGAAATGAACACAACAGCTAGATCCAGGGTAGGCATACCTGGAAAATCTCAAAGTTCATAGACTGGCACCTGAATCTCATAGCACCAAAGCTCTACACCAAAGGTCAAAGATCAGTGCTATGCAAAATGACAAAGAGAAGGGGAAAAATGCAATCCCAGACCTCAAATCCATCAGGAAGGGCAGAGGACACTAGCTCAGCTGCAATGAATGAGCTAAAAGATACAGCAGCAAAGGAACAACAGGAGAAGGCTATAAAGGAAACAAAATGAGAAGTAATTCCACAAATTAATAAAGAAATATCTCAATATATAGTATATGAAATAAAGAATGAATTCCAGAAACATTGGGTGGAAAAACTACCCAATTGGGTGGAAAAGCTCCCCCAGAACAAGTGCAGACAGCACTATTGCAGCTGATATATATGAATTAACAGCATCTGAAGCAAATAAACAGCAGCAGAAAGATCATGAGGAACTCAAAGCAGAAATAAGTTCTGAAATCAAAAAAGAACATTTTGAAGTCACAGGACCAGAAACACCGAAAAAAGTCCAGAAATATACAGAGGAAACCCAACTTGGAAGAAACTATGCAGAAAAAGAATTAATAACTACCTCTAAACTAGATATGGATAAAAAAATTGAGATCAGAAATTTGATGGATTCCTTCAAAGAGTAATGCAGAGAAGAAATACAACACATGAAACACAGTCAAAGAGAAATACAAGAAATAAAAATATGAATCACGAGTCTACAAAACCGTCTGAGTGAAAGCAAAGACAGACTTTCACATCTTGAAGATGCTGGAACAGCTAGTGATAAGGTGAGAAAGGACCTCCTAAAAATAATGAGAAGGCTGGAAAAAATAATCCATCACCTGCAAGATGATGCCAGGATGAACAATGTGAGAATAATTGGTATCCGTGAGAATGAAGGAGTCAATACAAATGAGATAAAAAGAATTTGGGGAGAAATAATTGCAGAAAACCTCCCAAATATGAGAAAACGATCCAACATTCAGATCACCGAAGAATACAGAGCACCAAATAACCTCAAACCAAGTAGGAAGCACACTGAGACATATAACAGTTAAGATCGCAGAAATCCAACACAAAAATAATATACTGAAAGCTTCTAGAGAGAACAAGGAGCTCACATTCAAAGAAAATCCCATCAGAATTACAGCCAAATTCTCTACAAAAACTATAAAGGCAAGGAGAGCATGGAGCAGAGTTCATCAAGTCCTACACAAAAATAAATTCAAGCTCAGACTATTATACCCTGCAAAACTCTCTTTCAAGTTTCATGGAGAAGTGAAATACTTCCACAACAAAGAACAACTGAAGAATTTCATGATAACAAAGCTATCCCTTCACAGGCAAATGAAAGATGTTCTAGAGAGAAACCACAATGAACAGAACTCCACGAATGAGAATGGAAGGAACCCACTAAATGGGACAGTCAATTTAACACAGGTTGCAAAGGAGTAAACAACACCAGGTAAATATCATGACAAACATAAGTCAGCACATTTCAATTATAACCATCAATATAAATGGACTCAATTATCCAATGAAGAGAAATAGACTGTCACAGTGGATTAGGAAACAAAATCCAACAATATGCTGTATACAAGAAACACACTTAAATCAGCAGAATATTCATAGGCTCAAAGTCAAAGGATGGGAAACAGTACTACATGACCCAGCACCTCAGAAAAAAGTAGGAGTAGCAATTCTGTTCTCAGACAGTCTCAAATTCAAACCAAGAATGATAATATGACACAAAGAAGGCCACTATATATTGGTTAGGGGACAAATTCAAGAGCAAGAAGTAACACTCATAAATAAATATGCACCAAACACAGGTGCACCCAACTGTGAAAGACAAATCTTAAGGGATATGCAAAACTTAATGTCTAAGAACACAATCTTAACAGGAGATCTTAACACACCCTTATCTCAAAAAGATAAGTCAATCAGACAAAAAATTAATGAGGAAGTAGCAGAAATGAACCAGAGCTTGGAACAAATGGACCTGGTGGACATATACAGAGCTTTCCACCAAATCACAGCTGAATACACATTTTTTTTCAGGTGCACACAGGACATTTTCCAAAATAGACCACATATTAGTCCAGAGGTCATGCCTAAGTATATGTAAGAAAATAGAAATTATCCCATGCATACTATCTGACCACAATGCAATGAACTTAGAATAAATGACAAAAGAAACCCGAAAAACCCATTAAATTCATGGAAACTAAACATTAACCTACTAAGCAATCAATGGGTTGCAGAAGAAATTCAACAAGAAATTCAACAATATCTACAATTCAATGAAAATTCAAGTACAACTTACTGAAATTTATGGCATGCGATGAAAGTAGTTCTTAGAGGAAACATAATAGCTATGAACTCACACATTAGGAAAAAAGAAAGGGAATAAATCACCACTTTAATGTTGCACCTCCAACAACTAGAAAAAGAACAGCAAACAAAACCCAGAGCACAGAGTCGGGGAGAAATCAAAGATGAGAGCAGAAATTAACTCAATTGAGATGAGAAATCCAGCTCAAAGAATCGAAAAACCGAAGAGTTGGTTCTTTGAAAAAAATAAACAAAGTTGATAATGCTGTTGCTGTCCTCATCAAAAAGAGGCAAAAGAAAATTCAAGTACAAGTGATAAGGAATGAAAATGGTGAAATCACCACAGACCCAGTGGAAATTCAGAAGAATGTCAATAGTTACTTCAAGAATCTTTACTCTTCCAGAATAGAAGACACAGAAGAAATAGAAATATTTCTTGAAAGGCACAAATTACCAAAACTGAATCAAGAAAATATAACAACTCTCAATAAGCCAATAACAGCCAAAGAAATATGAAACATAATAAAAAGCCTACCGACAAAGAAAAGTCCAGGTCCTGATGGATTCACAGCTGAATTCTACAAAGAAATTCATAGAATATATAATCCCCACACTCCACAAAGTCTTCCATGAAGTTGAAAGGGAAACAGTACTCCCAAATTCATTTCTGGAGGCAAGTATAATACTCATTCCAAAACCAGGGAAAGATGCAACCAAAAAGGAGAACTACAGGCCAATCTCCCTCATGAACATAGATGCAAAAATACTGAACAAAATCCTGGCAAATGGAATACAGCTAATCATCAAGAATATCATACACCAAGACCAGGTAGGATTCATCCCAGGGATGCAAGGATGGTTCAATATTCGAAAATCTACAATCGTAATACACTATATTGATAAACTGAAATCTAAAAACCATATGATCATCTCAATTGATGCAGAGAAAGCCTTTGACAAAGTCCAACACTCATTCATGCTCAACGTCCTACAGAAAATTGGAATTGATGGCCTCTATCTTAACTTGATAAAAGCCATCTATGACAAAACAAAAGATCATATAATACTAAATGGGGAAAAACTGAAATCTTTTACTCTTAAATCAGGTACAAGACAAGGATGCCCTCAATCACCCCTCCTATTCAACATAGTCTTGGCATCCTTAGCAAGAGCCTTTAGAAAAGAGGGAGAAATAAAGGGAATAAGAATAGGAAAAGAATAAGTTAAATTATCACTATTTGCAGAAGACATGATACTTTACTTGGAAGACCCCAAAAATTCCACGAAGCAACTACTACAACTGAAAGGGAAATTCAGTAGCATAGCAGGATACAAAATCAACACTCAAAAGCCAATAGCATTCCTCTACACAAATAACAAGCACACTTAAAGGGAAACAATAGAAACAATATCTTTTACAATAGCACCTCGGAAAACGAAATACCATGGGATTCACTTAACCAAGGAAGTCAAACATCTTTCCATGGTAAATTATAACACCCTAAGAAAAGAGATTATAGAGGATTTCAGAAAATGGAAAGATATTCCATGCTACTGGATAGAAAGAATGAACATCGTGAAGATGGCCATACTCCCAAAAGTTCTGTACAGGTTTAATGCAATCCCTGTCAAACTGCTACCAGCATACCTCCCAGATATAGAGAAATCAATCCTAAAATTTATTTGGAACCACGAACGACCTAGAATAGCAAAGGCAATCTTGGCCAATCAAGACAAGGCAGGAGGCATCACAATTTCTGATTTGAAATTATACTACAAAGCCAGTATGATAAAATCAACATGGTAGTGGCAACAAAATAGCCCTGAGGATCAACAGAATAGATTAGAAGATGGAGAGGCATCTACGAAAACACTCATCCATCTTATCTTCGACAACAGGGCTAAACAAGCTCACTGGACGAAAGATAGCCTCTTTAACAAATCATAGCAGAAACCCTGCCTTTCTGCATGCCGACAACTAAAACTTGACCCAGCTTTATCACCATGCACTAAGTTAAAGTCAAAATGGATTAAAGATCTAAACATTAAAACAGAAACAATCAACTGGAAGAGAAAATAGGAGGAAGTCTTGAAGACATAGGGTTAGGTAAAGAGTTCATGAACAAACAGATATTCGCACGGGAAGCTCTTGAAAGAATCAACAACTGGGATCAACTCTTCTTAAGCAGCTTCTGCATGTCAAAAGAAATTGTCAACAGAGTGAAAAGACAACCCACAATTTTTAAAAAAATCCTAACTAATAAGCAATCAGACAGAGGACTACTGTCTAGAATATATACAGAACTAAGATATAACTTGGCCCTCAAATTTAAAGACTCAATTCAGAAATGGCCATCTGATATGAATATACATTTCTCAGAGGACGAAATTAAAGAAGCGAACAAATATATGAAAAAATGCTCCACATCGCTAGCCATTCGTGAAATGCAAATAAAAACAACACTGAGATATCACCTCACTCCAGAAAGAATGGCTATCATAAGGAAGTCAAGCAACAACAAACGCTGGAGAGGTTGTGGGGAAAAGGGAACTCTTCTGCACTGCTGGTGGAAATGTAGTCTTGTTCAACCATTGTGGACGTCAGTGTGGAGACTCCTCAAAAGAGTAGGACTAGAAATCCCATTCAAGCCCACTATCCCACTACTGGGAATTTTCCCAGAGGAACTGAAAACATTGTATCATAGTGATACATGTGTACCTATGTTTACAGCAGCACAATGTGTGATAGCAAAATGTTGGAAACAACCAAGAAGTCCATTACATGAGGAGTGGTTGAAAAAAATGTGGTATTTGTATATAATGGAGTATTACTCAGCTATTAAGAATGATAAGTTTGAAGCATTTATACTGAAATGGATGCCACTTGAACATATACTCATAAGTGAAATGAACCAGACACACATGTGTAAATATTGTACCGTTTCACTAGTACAGCAAGTGAAAAGCAGAAATTCAAAAGGAAACGTATAACAACAACTAAAATCAATTGAATCTGATAAGGCAAAGTGAATGGCGTATGCTTCAGGATACTAATCAGCTTTTTATCTGGATGGTTAACATCTTAAGTTCAGAAATCGAAGTTGGAGATGTAGAAGAGCCACAAGGCCAGCCAACACGTTGGCCCTAGCCTTTCAAGGTTAGCGAAGTCTCAGGACATAGGAGAACCTGAACTGCAACATCATGAAACTCAGTTGAACTCCAAATTTTCTGAACAAGGAGATTATGGAGCCACACAGGAGAGAGATTGAAGTTCTATAGTGTGCCTGGGGAGAGTCACATGGAGAGAATACTTTCTCTCAGGCTCTCACGGAGAGCAAACTGGTCAAGCATTGGCCATGACTCATCCACATGGATGACACAGAAAATGGATCTACAGAATAAGGTACAGAACTACATGATAATCCCTGATGGGACTTCACTAACCTCACAAGAAACACAAAGTTCATGTGTTGGTATATGAGTCTTGCTCTATCTAGGTCTTAACCATCCAGCAGAAAGGTATAAAAATGAAGTATTTATCGCGGGGCCATAATATTAAGCTGAGCTGTAAATGGCTATGGTCGACAACTTCTTTGAATAACTCACTATTGTTATGGAATGCTGGACTGTGTTGGATTGTGTTGTGGAGTTCAAGCACCTAAGTTAGTTGAATGACAATGGAGTGCCCATCTTTGTCAAGTGTAGACGAAGGGGTATAGAAAGGGAAAAGCATGATATGTGTGTATGAACAGTACAGTTGGGATAGATAACGCTGTGCTTCTACATAATCCTATGAGAGGCAAGATTTGCACTAATTGTAATTCCACATGATATTATGTCAGCTTTTAGTACTTTGCACAACCAGTAGGAAAATAATAAGGTAGAAATTATTAATTATTAAATCTTTGATGTAATTCAGGTATAAAAAATATGATTTTCAAACAGCTACACTCTCTTTCTTTACTGATAAGAGTCATATGCTATAATAATATCTGTAAGTATAATATCATGTGTGCACCTTCTATGATACCAAAACATTATGAAAACAGTTTGCAGTGTATTAATTTATCAAATCCATCTTGTCAAGTTATCTTAAAACTGTCTCATTGATATTTGTACTTCAATAAAACAAAAATAAAATAAAATCAACAAATCAAAAAATATAAAGCAAAAAAATACATAAAAGATAAAAAAATCTACTAACAAAGAAAACCTGAGGTCCTTATAGATTCACAGGTGAATTCTTCATGAAATTTCAAAAAGATCTAATGCCAACTCCATACAAATTCTTCCATAAAATCGAAATGGAAGCAGTTCTCTAAAACATATTCCTGGAGGCAAGTATTCCTCTGATATTAAAATAATAGAAGTACCCCATGAAACAAGAAAACTAGAAACCCAACTCACTCTTCAGCAACGATTCAAAAATCCTCAATAAAATACTTGCAAACAGTGTGCTACAAATTATCAAGAACATTATATGTCAAGATCAGGTGGGACTCATGCAGTGAAAGCTGGCACGGTTTAATGTACATAAATACATAAGTGTAATATACCATATCAACAGAGACAAAGACACACACCACATGATAATCTAAATAGATGCAGAAAAAATAACTTTGATAGTCATTCATGCCTGATACAAACACTGCAGAAAATTAGAATAGTTGGGCTTTATGTAAAGGAGATAAAAACCATACATAGCAGTTCCACAGCCAACATCACACTAAACAGGCAAAACCTGAAAGCCTTCATGTTATAATAAGGAAAAAGGCAAGCATTCAAAACGGGCATCTGAGAAGAATTCTTTGGAAATGATGGGATGTAAATGTTTCAAAAATGTGCAAAATCCCTGGTCATTCAAGAGATAAAAATTAAGGGGCCTGCCAAATAGCACAGCAGAACAAATAGCCCATAAGCAATTGCAGGGGCTGGGGTTTTGACCCTTGGGCTTGCTGTCCTGGGCCCATCCCTGTGCAGCCCCGACCTCTGGGGAACCCTGAGATGGCAACTGAGACTCCGCGTGGTGGTGCAGGCCTTTAATCCCAGCTCTTGAAAGGCTATAAACATGGGCAGCACTGAACACACACTAGATCATTTCGTAAAGAAATAGAAAAACAAAAAAGAGATAAAAATGAAAGCACTGCTTAGATACATTTTTACTCAGAAAGAATGGCTATTATCAAGAAGACAACCATTAACAACTGCTGGAGAAGCAGTGATAAATAAGTAACGGTTCTCGATTTTTGGTGGGAGTACAGTTTAGCACAATCGTCATGGGGACCAGTATGCAGATTTCTCAAAAATTTAGGATTGCAGGTCCCATTCAAGCCAGAAATTCCCTTCCTAAGTTATCCAAAATAATGAAATATTCAGACAACAGTGATGTGTGTGCACCAATGTATATAGCAGAAAACTTTGTCTTAGCTACATCTCAGAAATTCCCATTGACTGAGGAGTGGATAATAGCAATTTGGTATTTTACATGACAAAATATTATTCACCTATGAAGAAAGATAAATTTTAGGCTTTTGTAGGTATATGGATGGAACTTGAGACAATATTGGTAAGTGAAATAAATCAGATCCAAATGTATTACCTTCGTATTATCTCACTAGTGTGAGAACATGAAATAGTTAATAAAATCTGAAAGGGCCAGTAGATACTGTGAAAGGCACAAAATGGGTTCAATGGGAAGAAAAAACTGGGAAGACAAAAAGCACAAAAGAGAAAAGAGAAAGATACTTGGGCATTTATGCAGAATAATTTGCATAATTGCACTGAAGGTTTCTGCTTCTCTTTTGAAAAAAGCAGAAAATGCATACTTGTTTTATATTTACTTTTTAAAATGCATTTCTTATACCTTTCTTGTTGTATTTTTTCTTTTTTACTCTTTAGGCAGAATCTCATGACACAGCTCATCCTGTAGTGACATCCTGTTTTCATCCTTCCTATAGGCCTGTATGACCACACCCAAACTCCATCACCTGCTCAACATGCTCAAGGATAGGGATGGCTTGGGATGTGCTCCAGGAATGGAACACAGGCCCGTGGTTTCCTAAGAAAGTACTTAGCCTTCTGAGCTATCCCCAATGGCAATTTCTTTCTTTCTTTTTTATTTTGTATTTATTGAAGTACAAGTATCAATGAGACAGTTTTAAGATACCTTGACAAGATGGATTGGATAAATTAATATACTGCAAACTGTTTTCATAATGTTTGGTAGCATAGATGGTGCACACATGATATTATACTCACAGACACCATTATGCCGTATGTCTCTTATCAGTAAATTAAGAGAGTGCAGCTGCCTGTGTATCTTATTTGTTATACCTGAATTACATCAACAATTCAATAATTAATACTTTCTACCTTGCTATCCTCCCAGAGGTTTTTCATAGTACCAGAAG
>PVKA01041390.1:0-18115 GCA_004027165.1 Ctenomys sociabilis | reverse complement strand
CTCAGTATCTGAACATAAAAAGATTTTCCAAATGACCACTGGCTGCAGGTTTTGGTTTTTTGTATTTGCAGAGCAATTATGAAAAAAAGTGTTTAATCTAGTTCACACATTTATATAACAATGAAAATTCCCCTAAATCCAACATACATAAAGAGCGGTTGTGGTATTTTAAACTCCCATAGTGCAACAGGTCGGTCATGTGCATGGTCTGCATCCGCTGCTGTAGATCCAACAGAGACCATTCGTGGTGATTAGCTGTGGTCTAGTTACCTTAGAGGCTTAGCAAAGACCATTCCTTAATTGTAAGGTGTGTGGCTGCATTTCTGGTTTTCAAGCACAGCATACTGGTTGTCTAGCTGAAGTTTAAGGGCCTGGTTTTTTGAAATCTCATCCCTACCTCTATTTTTGTGTCTTACTACTTCAAAGCTCTTCTCCATTTCTTTATCCCTAAGGGAAAAGAAATGTTATCAGTAAATATTTCTTCACTAGAGTTTTTTTTGGAAAATGTTCTTTTTCTTTAGTTTTTTTTTTTTTTTTTTTAAAGTCACGCCTTACAAAGAATCTTGGGGAGAGACAGAAAGGGAGAAATGGTGCATAAAATCAGTATTAAACCATTTTAAGGCTTCAATTAAACAGAAGATACACAATACTGTACTGCAGCTCTATGGTCTCATCTTTTACTAAAAAGTAGTACTGCAAACCTATTTTGGGACCAAGTTGAAGACAACTAGAAAGAAGCTGTGTAATGACTTCCTAAAACTGACTTAAAAACTTCTAGCAATTAGTTGATAATGTTTCTTTATGCATAAGGGTAACAATTTTCTTATTCAAGTAAACTTCTGACAACAGTTCCTCCTCACTTCTGCTTTGTGGGAGTGGGTTAGGTCAGATCAGATAAGGAAAGATGAGCGTGGTGAGTCACTGCCCTCCCAGAGGTCCCTTATACATTTTGTACCACAGAGTAGAGGAGCCAGTCCAAGTGGTGGTTTAAATTCAAGCCAGCTGTGCTCTCAAAGAGGCAAAAAGGCTAGGATTTACTTTAAAAGCCACCCCCAAAAAAATTTCCATCTGATGTCATTTATATTTCTTCCCACTTTATTTAATTTTAAAAATTCATGTCCCTAAGTAAGATGTAGATGAACCACATGTGGTCATTTAATTCCAGGTAGCATTCATTTTAAGTACCTGCTGAAATAAGATTATTTTAATATTAGATTTTAAAATGTCAACATCTTTGCCTATTCATGTTTACTGGGAATATAAGGAAACATTACTCTTGTATTTCCAAGTTCCATATTATAAGGAACATAAACTAGTTATAATATACAAAGAATTCTAGTTATGATTTGCCATCACCACAAAACAGGGCTTAGAGAGACTGATGGACAACAGACAAAGTGTCTTTAGTGCTTTTCCCCTTGTCCTGCTCCCATCCCACCCCTACCCGCACCTCCCTCCTGGGTACCTAAGATCCAGCCTGGCTCTAAGTTGGCTGTAAGCAGATAAGGAGTACTTTCCTTCTAGTGGATTTGCATACACCCCATTCCACCTCCTGGACCAGGGCTGGGAGAGCCCACATAAAAGGCAGTAATTAGGGTACTTACTTCCGGCTTTCTACGTGCTTGGCAGTGGACTGCAAGGATGGAAACTGTGTATCACTGTATATTTCTGGTGGTCCTTGTGGCGTTTTCCTTGTTGTGGTTAGCCTGGCCCCAGGAGGCCTATATACACCACTAGTCATTGCCGGTTCTGGGATTTCTGTAACTAATATTTTACAATAGTTTAGAGAAACCAATCAAATAGTCTGTTTAAATAAGTCGCTCCTACACTTTCAGATCATTTAATAAGTATGGAAACAAGCAAACGATGATATAGGGAAGAGTCTCTTAGTGAGACAACAGAAGAAAAGGTAGTTTGAGGAAATATTTTCAGAGTAAAAACACTCTTTAGGGTAGTATGTAAACTGCTCTTCTTTGTACAATTGAACTTTATAGGTAAACAAGGCTCTAAAGCATTGCTACTGGAAATGGGAATGGAATCTGCTGCTGGTATGGCAAACAGCTCTCATCCAGTACCTTTCAAACTACGTCTATTTTTGCCCTTAGTTTCCCTGAGTAAACGCAAAATCATTTCTTTACCTGATGACTATAGCTGTTTTAAATTATAAAGACAGAAAAAAAAACCAGAAACAAGCAATTAGTATTTTAGGGTAGGGTCTACAGGGTGTTCAGGGTCTCACCACTGGATGACTTGTAGTGATTCGCATGTTTACAGCCTCTGAAGAGCAGGGATCCAGGTGCCCTCTACCACACCCAGTCTCAACTGCTGTCTCAGCACTCCCCGGGGCCCATACTGCCCCTGTGCCTGCTTGCAGGGGCTGTAATCCGCTGAGCTATTTGGCCGGCCCCAGAAACAAGCAATTACATAACCTTATTTCATTCTTTTTATTCATTCTCTTCCACATCAATGAAGTAAGACTCTTCACCTTTGTTTTCTTAGAAAATTCAGATAAAACAGGAAAAAAAATTAAGAGCCGAGCAGCTCCTGACTGACCATCTAACAGTCTGGGGATTAAGCCTAACGTTTTCTATCTCCCACACCTCATATTCAATACATAATTAGAAACATGCACCTGGTTTCTACTTATCAAAAACTTCATTTTGGGGTGATAATGTAGCTCAATGATAAGAGTACTTGACTAGTATTAGTATGTGTGAGATCCTAGGTTGAATACCACAAATAAATATTTTTAGCACAAGAAAACCTGTGGAATATTTTTATACAACAAAAGCACAACTATTAACTTCCAGATTTCTTCCATTTAAGATCCTACAAGTTCTTCCACAACCATACCACAAGCACACATTTAGTTAAAGGCGGAGGACACATACTACTGTGTGTCAGCAAGCTGTCTTTTGAGACAGTAACAGTAAAATTACCAATTACTGGAGCGGGAGGTGCTTGTGCTGGAGCTGTTTTATTCCACGGTCCTGAAGATTTCTCTGTACCACCACCACCTCCACCTTCTTCCCAGTTATCTCCTGGATCTTCTCTCTTTTCATTGTCATCTTCTTCCTTCTCACTAGTGGAAAACCAAACAAGTGAAGAACCACCAGGAAATCACTGCCCAGATCCTCAGCTGTATCAATGTGTATCTCTGACTGCAGAAGTCACTTAATGACCTCTTCAAAGCCTAAATGCTTCATGTACTTTAAGGGAAAAAAAATGTAGGGAGCAGGAGAAATAGGGGACTTTTATTTATGTAATACACTGGGACTCTTGCTTGACTTTATATGAAAAACTTCATTAACTTAAAAAAAGGGAAACCTTGAAAATTCCATTATGCAAATCACTTCAACTCAATAACTCTGAAATGTTTAACACACCAATATGCCTGTGTTACAAACTAATTATTATTTGTATTCTAAGTGACCTAAGTAAGTGCCAGACCCCTGCTCAAAAAAAAACTACAGAAGAGGATGACTGAAATGCAGAGAAAAAGGCGAACTGAAAAGTTAAATGCACAATGACAAGATTTTTCTAGGACCAATGTGTACAAACTGGCACTTATGCTACATGTATTTTTAGTGGGGAAGAAAAAAAATGGTACTCAGTACTACAGATCTCATTAGTTTCAAGACCACCTCAGGCTGGCCAGATAGTTCAGTGGACTAAAGCACCTGCTTAGGCAGATGCAGGGACCAGAGTTCGATCCCTGGCTCCATGATCCCTGGGCTCCGTATGTCATGTGTGCCAGTCCTACCCCCAGGGCCAGGAATTGAGACTGGGTGTGGTGGCGCAAGCCTCTTAATCCCAGCACTTAGGAGGCTGGAAACAGTAGGATCACTACAACTCTGATCTGTGTAGTGAGACCTTGTAGACCCTGTACTAAATACATTAAAAAAAAAAAACTCATTAGTTTCAGTCTCTGTCCAACAGGTGAATACACAGAATCCGTAACATAAACACACACTGGTCATCTATTAAAGCCCAGTCTTTAGCTTACCAATTAATACAAAAGATACACTCCAAGGAAAAATTCCATCCTAAGACTATCCATGTTATTTTAGACAGGATCTTATACTGCCCAGGATAGACCTGAACTCCTTGGCCTTAGCCTCCTAAGTGCTAGAGCTATATGTGCTCAGACCACCATGACCAGCTACAATTTTAATGTCAAATTTAGTATCTTTACTCTTTTTGTGCATGTGTGGTACTGGGGTGTCAAACAGGGCCCTGAATATGCTCTTACACCTCCTGATAGTTTATTCTTTAATTAGAACCTACAATTCCTCCAAGGTACCTGTATTTTTCCTTCTGCTGGGCTACTTATTATTTTGTTTTGTATTTCCAAAGATCATTCTAAGTAATCAAATAACTGCAATTTATCTCTCTACTTCTGGCCTAACAGCAGGAATATTTAGCACAATACTGTTACTGTTCATTGAGCTGCTTTTTTGAAATTGACCCTGCTGATTCACGAGGTAGTGACTCCTGACTTTTCCAGGAATTATTATTTGTGACAGTGGTGGCTTATCTTAGGTCCATAACTTCTTAATCTATTTCACCAACCTTCTTTCCCTCAGCCCTTACACTAGTTGTCCTGATACCTGATTAACATGGCCATTAACAATGCATGGATGATTCACTCGACTTCCCATATAACTTTGAGAACCATGACAAATACAGCCTTCCCTAGCTTCTACACAAGTGTGCTTTCCCTCCACTGTTCTGAAAATAATATATATTTTGGCTGTAAGATAAATTGATTAGCATGATAGTCTCTTTTAAAGCCAGAAAATTTTCAAAGATAATGGCAGTATTATGTGTAGTGCTACCAACCAGAGGTGATTCTAGCATTTAGAGGCCTAGGGTTCCAATTACAAAGGCAGCGAAGAGCATTATTTTCAATCTGTATTAAGACCATATGAGAAAGAGAAAAAAGATGAAGACTATGACCAAACTACCCTTTTCCTTTTAGTTTATTTACACATAATGAAATTCTATGTTATCATCTAAAATCATGCCAAGACCTATACTAATATAGAAAGTAACATTAATAATATAAACTAGCAACTTACTAAATCATGTATATAGTGTAAATACAAGAACATTAAGATCAGTTTTGGGGGTTAAGGATGTTAACCTGGGACAGAGTAAATAACTAGCATATACATACCTAGTACTGCAAATGAAACTATTTAAAAAAATGTCTTAAGGAGTAGCTTTGGATGCTAGAATGCAGTTGTGAGCTAATTCCAAAGCCATACTGCTTGGTTCAAATTTAGAATCTAGGGGCCAGGGAGATGGCTCAGTGGAATAAGCGCCTCCCTGGCAAGCGCAGGGGCCTGAGTTCAATCCCCAATTCTGCAAAAAGAACCCCCAAAAAAAAAACAAATTTAGATTCTGCCATTTAGTGGACAGAAAACACTGAGGATGGCAGTTAACTTCAGTTTTTTGTATCTAAAATGAGGGTAACAGCCCCACTCTGAAGATCAAATGAGTTAATGAGACATTTAGGACCTGGAAGAGTACCTGGCACATAGTAAACACTGCTAGTAGATGTCCTTTAATATTCATATGTGTTTATTCAAGTATCACATACACCAAAAGAAAAATGTAGTTTTAACCTGGAAACCTGTTTTATTTTTTAAAAACTGTTACTAGTACAAGTATATGATACATACATTTTATAATCATTTTGGGGAATTGGTATATGTAAATGCAGCTTGCTTCTTCGAAATGTCTTTAAAATGGGGGCCGGAGAGATGGCTCAGTAGAATAAGCACTTCCCTGGCAAGCCCAAGGGCCTGAGTTCAATCCCCCAAAAAACAAAGTTTTTAAAATGGATTTTTTCTTTTCTTTTCTTTTTTTTTTTTTTTTGCATTTTAGGGAAGGATCTACAGGGTTTAGGGTCTCACTACTATATTGGACTTGTGATTTGCCTGTTTACAGCCTCCCAAAAGCTGGGATTACAGGCATGTGCCATCACGGCAGGCCTGGGGATTGAACCCCCAGCCCCATGCCTGCTTGCAGGCACTTTAATTCGCTGAGCTATTTGGCCAACCCTTAAAATGGAATTTTTGCCAGGTGTGATGGTGATCTTCTATAATCCCAGCTTTTGTTAAGACTGACATAGGAGGATCACTGAGATGGAGGCCAGCCTAGCCTACATAGTGAGTTCAAGGCCAGCCTCACTACACAGCAAAACCTTGTTTCTTTAAAATAGAATCTTTGCTAAAATCCTGGGTTTATTTCCCAGTACTGCAAATAAATGAATGAATAGAAATGTTGTTTTCTGTAGGGAACAGATACTGGGGACTGAATCCAGGGACAATGGACTGACCTATCCCTACCCTTTTACATTTTTATGTTGACACAAGATCTTGGCAATCAGGCCAGCAAGATAGCTCAGCAGACTAAGTACATACTTAGGCAAGCTCAGGGTCAGAGCTGATCCCCAACACCACATGCCTCACTGGGCATGGTGGTGCACACCTGTAATCCCAGTACAGGGGAGCCTGAAAACAGGAGGTTCGCTATGAGTTCAAGCTATGTAGTCAGACTCTGTACCAAATACATTAAAAAAAAATCTTGATAGTCACTAAATTGCCCAGGCTAAATTCAAATACACAATCTTTCAGCCTCAGGCTCCCAGACTACTGGGATTAAAGAAGTACATAACATACACATCACTTGTTTTTTTTTTAAAGGCAGGATCTCACTATGTAGTGTAGACTTACTTTCAACACTCTATGAAAGCCGGGCGTGGTGGCGCATGCCTGTAATCCCGGCTGAGGCAGGAAGATTGTTGTGAGTTCGAGACCAGCCTGAGCTACAAAGTGAGCTTAAGGCCAGCCTGAACTGCATCGTGAGACCCTGTCTCAAAAAGACAAAAAAAAAAAAAAAAAACCACTCTATGAAGCCCATGTTGGCCTCCAGCTCCTGGTAATCCTCCTGACTCAGCCTCCAGAGTGCTGAAATTACAGGAATACACCATTACACCTGGCCAAAAAAAAATGGATTTTAAAAGACAGACACCAGACAGTAGTACCATTTTCTAAGGCAGGGTTTCTTTTTTATTTATCGGATACAGGGTCTCACTACACAGTTCAGACTCAATAGTGATCCTACTGTCTTAGCACCTATAAGCTCAGCTGGGATTATAGGCATGCACCACCACATCCAGTTTCAGGATCATCATGGTGCACTGGGGATCAAACTTGGGCCCTTGTTCTTGGAAGGCAGGTGTTTAGAACCCTGACCTATCTCCCTAGGCCTAATTTTTTGAGACAAAGATTCTGGTGTGTAATTCAGGCTGGGCTTGAATTAGTTTATGTAGCCCATGCTGTCCTCCAACTCACAGCAATCCTCCTGACTCAGCCTCCTCTGAGTGCTAAGATTACAAACAAGCACCACCACACCTGGCCTAAGGTGGGTAAGTGGGATGAATGCCTGAGTATGCATATGAAGGCAACCTACCTAGGAGTTTAGTGAGTGGCATTCAAACCTCAGAATTAATCCCAAAGGACCTTAACAAAAATTTAAAAACTTCACTTTTGTAGCCATGCCAATGTCTGTGCAGTCGTTATTTTTCTTGGTGTAAGGGTCAAAGCATCAATCTTATTCACATCAATCCTATTCACCTAGCTAACAAGTAACTAGTACTATTCCAACAATACAACCTATGCCACAGAAAGCCATGGAAATGCCCACAGACCTCCACAGCACTTGCATACTCTTACGCATACTACAGGCTGAGGCATTAGAGCTTCCTATTGCTCATCTACATTTTGAAACGGCTATTAACTCATCAGTTATTAACTAATAAATGCTTAAGTCAATGTTATTCCTAATACCATAAAAACAAGATTAAGATTCTGAAGTATTAGCTAAATTAAATACTGAAAATTATCTCATCAAGAACCTTCATCTCGGGGCTGGGGAGATGGTTCAGTGGAATAAGCACTTCCCTGGAAAGCGCAAGGGCCTGAGTTCAATCCCCAGTTCCGCCAAAAAAAAAAAAAAAATTACAAAGGTAAAAGAAACATTTTGCCTAGTTATTTCCACAGCAGAAGAAATGCTAAAATTCAGCTTTTTAATCAGGCTAAAATTTAGTATTTCACACAATACAGTGTATAACTTTTCATCAGCTAAACTTTGCTTTTAAACACTACAATGTACCTTTATCACCAGAGTACTGTCTTTAAGTTTCTAAGGCACTACTGGTTAGGGTATGGGATAACAATTACACTAGAAAAGGAACATTTACTGACTAGCTACCTACACCAGTCCATCACAGCCAGGTCACAACAACATAAAGGTAGTAGAAACCTACTAAAATAGAGGCAAGCTGACAGGTAAGCCCTTTCTGGGGTCCAAAGAAGCTGTGCTAGATCATAGGTATATCAGGAGTCCACATTCCTTTACTATGCATATTATATTCAGAGCTCTTAAGGTGTAACACAGAAATTTTCCCTATATGAGGAGAAATTCGTATTTTCTTAAGATTAATTGGTATACTTATGGGGCTAAGAAGATACTTCTCCTATGCCAACAACCCAAGTTTGATCCCCAGTAATGCATGCTGTACTGGCCCCAAAACCAGGCATGGTGGCACACTCCTATAATCCCAGCACTAGGGAGGCTGAGACAAGAGGATCACTACTGAGTTTCAACTGCGTAGAAGGACCCTGTATCCAGTTAAAAAAGAAAATAAGTATATGAAGGACAGAACAAAGCAGGCATAGTGACAGAAACCCTTCATCTTGGCTGCTTGGGAGGCAGAGGACCCCAACTTTGAGGCCAGTATAGATAACACAGCAAGATCTTGTTTCCAAAAAACCTGTGTATCTTTATCTCAACTAAGAGAAGAATTCTGCAACCTAATTATAACTCCCCTTCCTCAACACTAGGGGGAGGCAGTTGAAGAAACTCTCCAAATGTTTGTTCCTATCATACCAACTAGTGTTAACACAGTAAAAAAAAAAAAAAAGGATAAAAATGCCTCATCTGTGCATGGCCTCCAACACTGAAACTGCACTACACTTCATCCCAAGAAACCCTCCGCCACCACATACAGTGGGTTTCTCCTTTGTCCCCCCACCTCCAGCACACTTCTTCAAAATTATCTCACTTTACAATCCCAGCACTGAAAAAAGCTGAGGAAGGATGATGGGAATTTTGAGCCTGGCCTGGGCAACTTGGCAAGACTCTACCTCAAAATAAATAGTCAGGGAAATAACTCACTGTGATGCTATAGGATCAATCCCCAATACAACAAAATTGCTATAGTAAGTCCAGCTTGTATACAAGAAGTTTCTTTTCCTGAACAGCTCTACTCAATAGATTTAAAGATCTGGACTTTTTTTTTTTTTAATGTATTTAGTACAGGGTCTGCAGGGTCTCACTGTACACGGGCTCAAGAGTGATCCTCCTGTTTTCTGCCTCCCAAGCACTGGAATTACAGGCACGCAACATCAAACCTGTCTCAATCATAGTTTCAGTGTATTCTGAGGATGGGGCCAGCACACATGTGGAGTCAGGGATCAAACCCAGGTTCCTGCATGTGCCTAAGCAGGCACTTTAATATGCTGAGCTATCTGACTGGCCCGGAAGATCTAAGAAATCACTAGGCTCCATTTGCAAAATATCTATTTCCTATTTGTCTTCTTACCCTTTATTTATGTACTTTTATTAGTTACTCATGTAAGGTAAGTAGTACTGCTATGAACATGGTTATGCACATATCCCTACAATGACAATTCAGGAGGATACAAGGGATTGGGGGGAAAAAAAAAAACTGAAGAAAAACAAAAGCAGAGCTTTTGCAAATGATAAGGGAGAGAATAAAAAAATTACACTGTACATGTACCAACTCCACATGGTAAATCTAGTCACCACATATACTATGAAATACTTGTGAAATGGGGCTGAGGAGATGGCGCAGTAGAATAAGCACTTCCCTGGCATGCACAAAGGCCTGAGTTCAATCCCCGATTCTGCCAAAAAAAAAAAAGAAAGAAAGAAAGAAATACTAATGACAGATAGGGAAGAAAAATAATTAGTAATATTGAAAATAAAAAAAATCACTGGGCTCTAAGAACTCAATCCTTTATTGAAATATGACGTGTGCAAGGTTCTGAAAAATCAAAAATTAATTATTTTCCACCAAAATCCACTTTGATAGAATAAGTCTAGAGATTCTATAATTAGGCATTAATTTAAATTCAAGGGTTAGGCTCTTTATTATCATAACTACTTCCCTCTCAAGAATCTGTCTATCAGGCTGGAAAGATAGTAGAATAAGCACTTGCCTGTCAAGCGCAAGGTCCTGAGTTCAATCCTCGGTAACCACACACACACACACACACACACACAAAATAATCTATCATGACCTGACCTGGAATAAGATCTACTAATTTTGAATATTAAATATTCTAGGGAGCTAGGTGTGACAGTATATCTCTAATTCCAGCATTCAAAAGGCTGACAGGAAGATTGCAGCAAGTTCAAGGCCAGCCCTGGCAACATAGCTTATGCAAGGTCAGCCCGAAAAACAACACTGAAAAAACACAAGGCTTTATCTCAAAAAACCTACTCATTCTTGGGCCAGTGAGACAGCTCAGTGGAATAAGTGCCTGCTTAGGCAAGCACAGAGACCAAGGTTGTTTCCCAGGCACCACATGCTGAGTTGACTCCAACCTTGGGCTCACTGAGCTGGCTATGGGAGTCTTGGTGGTACATGCCTGTAACCCCAGTGAAAACAAAATCTGAGTTGTGTAATAAGATTCTGTACCAAATACATTAAAACAACAACAAAAAAAAACCCCTAAATATTCTTGGTACTTAAATCTTGAGATGGCTGGGAAGCATGAGACAGAACATAGTATGTTTGCTTCCTTGCAAATACATACTTAGCCTGGATAAAAGCCCAACATGCTAAATTCACATCTAGAACTTTTTAAGACTATATACAAAAAAAAAAAAAAAAAAAAAAAAGATTATATACAGTATTTGTACCTAACTCTCACTTGGTAAAAGAGAAAAAAAGATAAATATTCCAAAGGATTAGAAACTCTGTGTTCATTGGTGTTTACCATCTTGCGACTTTTCTGATTTCTAATTTTTTTTTTTGCAATTGAACTCAGGCGCTTGCCAGGGAAGCACTTATTCCATTGAGCCCCTTCCATCTCCCCGGCCCCTGACTTCTAATTTTTCAAGAAGTTGTAAAAAAATTCAAGACTTCAGTCTAAAAACTTCCACAATAGGGCTGGGGAGATGGCTCAGTGAGTGCTTCCCTGGCAAGCGCAAGGGCCTGAGTTCAAATCCCGATTCCACCAAAATAAATAAAAAACTTCCACAATATTTTAAGTCAACTTTCAAAGTTGCTTTTCCTACCCTGAACACCCTATAGTCCCTTCCCTAAAATTAAAAAAAAAAAAAAAACGTTGCTTTTCCCTTTGCACTATATTAAGGCAGTATCGCTCACAAACAAAATAGTGGTCCTTCTATAAAGGCACTGCCCCATCAATACCAGAAAAAAGTCCATTTCTTCCCTGACAAGCAATTCTGCACTAATATCAGAGCAGGTGATTCAAGATCTCTAAGCAACATTTAACACTCCAAGGCAGATATCTTTTAAGTGGTTATCCTAATGCCACTGGGGATTAAATGCAGGACCATGGGCATACCATACAAGTTATCTATCACTATTATATCTTCAGTCCTTTGAGACAGTGTCTCACAAAGTTGCTCAGGCTAGTGTCAAATTTGTGATTCTTCTGCCTCAATTTTCCAAATAGCTGGGATTACAGGCATACGCCAACCATACCCAGTTATTACTGTAATGCTCTGTCACTAAGCATGTCCTTTTCTTTTACTGTGTCCTCAAAAGATTGATTTTAGTTGTAACCTTATATATGTCTCTAGTATTCCTCACTAAACCTTTGCATTATAAAACAGGTAACTCATGCTTAAATAGCAGATATTCACAAGAATTAAATCATTCTAATTCCTTATTCAATACAGATGATTGGACTGGGGAGATGGCTCAGTGGAATAAGTACTTCCCTGGCAAGCACAAGGGCCTCAGTTTAATTCAATCCCCAGTTCCACAAGAAAAAAAAAAAGATGATCACTAATACCCAAGTATCTCCAATATCCTGGAATTTAAAAAACATCTTGTCCAAAGAAAGAATCTGAACAATTCTGACTAATCTGTTTTGTAGATAAGAATGTTCAGAAAGTAAAATCACTTGTTGAACGTGATACTAAGCGGCAGGGGTTAAAATGCAAACCCAAATTTGTCTTCCCCTAGAGGCCCATGCTTTCAACTCTTATCTTATGTGAGCCATCTACTTAAGAACAAATGTTTCTTTTCTTGGTACTCCTATTCTACTGAGTTTCACTGCTGGGAATTTTTCTGGTGGGGTGGGGTGGTGGTGGTAAAAATAAAACCCAAGTCTCATGCACTTTAAAAGCAAGTGCTCTACCACTGAGCTACATTCTCAACCTCACCACCAAGAATTTAATACAAAGTTTATAAAAATACTAACATAAGGTAAAAATTTTAGTAATTATTATTGAACCTCATATGGTTTCCCACCCTCAAGCCTTTCCTAGAAGACACATTCCCCTTTATTAAATAACTTAAGACAATGAAATACAGGCCCCAGATTCCATAATTTCTGACTCACAAAAGCAGGTTTCTGAAAATGGAATATTTTGCAATGTTAACAGGTTAGCAAAAGACCTTTAAAATAGCTATTCGGCAATGATTAGAAGTTCATAATGAAAAAACACACATAAAAGCTGGTCTATGAGAGCCAGGCAAGGTGGCAGACACCTGTAATCCCAGTACTGAGGGAGGCTGAGGCAAACAGGATCAAGTTTGAGCCCTACCTAGACAACTTAACAAGACCATGTCTCAAAAATGATAAAAGGTCTGGAGATGTAGCTCAATGGAGGCGCTCTGGTTTCAATTCCCAGTAGAATATAAACAAAAAATAAAAGCTAGGCCAACCAGAACTTAAAAGACTCTAGCTGAGATCTACTTATTCATCTAATGAAGATATTATTTAAAAAATAATCCACTTTCAACGGTAGCCAAAAGAGCTCAAGACTACACTGGAAAAGTTTTTTTTTTTTTTTTTTTTTTAAAAAAAAAACCCTAAAGAGTAGGGAATGAGGCTCTGAGTTCAATCCCTAACACTGGCAAAAGGGAAAAAGAAAAGTAGTCAATGACTAAAAGACTAAACTCTGGGCTGGGGAGATCGCTCAATGGAATAAGCACTTCCCTGGCAAGTACAAGGGCCTGAGTTCAATCCCCAGTTCCGCCAAAAAAAAAAAAAACAACTAAACTCTGAATATAGATATGGATTTTTGTCCACTGAGAGTAAGTCCAACAAGGTTAAAAAAAAGCAAACAATCAAAAAAAAAAAAAACTATTCGTGCCATTCAAGTCACAAAAAGGCAAACCAAAAAGAGCTAAGCTTTACCACAAAATAGGAGCCACATATCCAAGTGATTCCGAAATCCTGAAGGACAGGAACCTCCTAATAACCCACATACTCCTTTTTATAAGTCAAATCCCCAGGAGAAAAAAAACCAGGAATAAGTATTTTCCAAATTACATCTCTTTAGAAATGTGCAAAAACATATAAAGGAAGCTAACTTGAGGCTACAAATCAACCACCAGTGTAATCACTTCTACACAAATACTACAAAGTAACCTCAGGAATGGAGAAGCCAAATGCAATGAAACACACTTGTCATTCTACTAACTGCAGAAGCTGAGGCAGGAAGATCACTAAGTTCAAGGTTAAGCTGGATGGGTGACCTTGGGAGTCCTTGTCTCAGAAAATAAAATGTAGCTCAGTCTGAGGCCCTGGGTTTAATTCCCAGCAAAGCAGACAAAATTTTAAAAACTACTAGACAAGATACACTTCTTAAGTTTCACACTACCAATCAGGTGGTTTTTCCTTCAGTTAAAAACTCACAAATGGTAGTTTCATGCCACTTAAGGACATTAAATGTTCTGAACAGTAAGCGAATATCAAAAAAAAACAGCCCTGGTTTTTCCACAAAAGTTATTTAAGGCTATAAATACCACCTAAAGTGATTAAAAAAAACCCTTGCATTTAAAGGAGTATGTAACAGCTGGTAAGTGGCACTGCTCACCTATACAAACTGAAGCCATTAACTGAGATAAATATTTATTTTAAAGTGATGGAACCATACGACTGCTTTTTCCTACTTTACAAACTGTTGAAAATATAACATTTAACATAAATCTGACCACCATGGATTTGAGGATGTCCTTAATTTTAAATTCAATTACCTAATTTTTAAGTTACTGTGCTTCCTTGAACTTTAAAAGCAGCACTTATAGACATGGTAGTAGATGTCACAGGGCCTGAGTAGTAGGATCAAGGCCATGGGTTTAATCACTAGTACTTAGGGGAAAAGGGAAAATAAGTTTAGACTATGTAAATTCACTCTACAAAGTTATGGGGAAAATTAATTTTTGGTATAAGATATGGCTATGACTGCAAGGGTTAAGTTGGTTTCACTGTGTGAACACAAAATCTGTACTTGGAAGGGTCCCATACATCAATTATAAAAATATGGATTAACTTGCCTCGTGGATAAAGGCAAAACAAAAATCTGGAAATATCTGAAAGACATCTTTCTTTCTTTAATGTATTTAGCACATGGTCCATAGGGTTTCATTACACAGATCAGACTCCTAGTGATTTTCTGGTTTTCAGCCTCCCAAGCACCAGGATTACAGGTGTGCACCACCACCCCAGTCTCAATGCCCACTCTCAACTGTGTCTCAGCAAGCGCTGGGGTGGGCCAGCACAGCACTCCTGGGAATCGAACCCCTGTGTCTGCCTAAGCAAGTGCTTTAATCCACAGAGCTATCTGGCCGGCCCCCAGCTCCATTATTTTTGAAACAAAAAAGTAAAAGTGAATTCTACCATAATAAAAGTAAAATTTCTGTCCAGGTGTGGTAGCACATGCCTGTAATCCCAGCACTTGAGAGGCTGAGGCAGGAGGATTTCAAATTCCAGTCAACCTGTGCTATAGAGACAATGTATTAAAAAAAAAAAAAAAAAATCCAGAAAAACAATCTGTTTTAGGTGCCTTGAATAAAAAACCCTAATCAGAACTGGAAGTAGGCAAACTATCACAGAACTTTTATAGCTGGCAGCTAATTTAATGAGCTGCAGAGAACTACCTTCATGGAGAAATAATCCACTAGTCTCAAATTCCTTCAGTACAGGGCTGGGGAGATGGCTCAGAGGAATAAGCGCTTCCCTGGCAAGTGTGAGGGCCTGAGTTCAATCCCCGGTTCCGCAAAAAAAGAAAAAAAAAAAAAGAAAAAGAAAAAGTTCCTTAAGTACAAAGTTACTTCGATGCTTTGACTCCGAAAATTCAAACCTTTTGTGTCCAATACTTGTATGTAAAACTATCTAAACCCATGCGCACTCACACCATACCTTATTTGCATGGCCTGTACTCTGAGTCCGCTGTAGTCAACCTCTTTTTGCTCAAATTCTTTCCACTCGTCTTCATCCTGTGAAAGAAATACCTGATCAATCTAAGCTATTTTCAAACATGCAACTAAGCAGCTCTCAGACTATGAAAAAAGGATGTGGTTGGACCCTAGAGAAACATGCACAGTCTTCTGGCCGCAGGCCTCTCTCGGGCGATCCCAAGACAGACTTGCCCAGAGGTCCAATATTGCGGCCGAATTCCCACAGGCGAGGTGTTACTTTGTCAACTAGGAAAAGCCAAGTAAAGAAACACCGATAGTAACTCTGAAACTACATTTCTAGTTCAGTGTTGCCTTGACTTTTCCCTTCCCGGCTTAGGACCAACGCAGGTACAAGCAAATTCAGCCCATATTATGGGCACAAGTCGGGCGACAATTACTACAGCAGACGTCATTCACAAACGTCCCGACACCGGCGCTGCGGCCCCAGCCGGGCGCTCGCAGGGGTCCGGTTCCCGGGAGCCCGGGCGACGTGGGCCGCCGCGTCACGTGGCCGCCCGCAGCAGCCGTCCCGCCCCGGCCCGCCGGCGCCTCCCGGGAAGCAAGGCGGGGGCGGACACAGGCGTCCGGGCGCGCACCCCACGCCCGCCGCCAGCCCTCACCTTCGTCACGGCCTTCGTGGCGGCCCCAGGGCCGACGCTCCCCGCGCCCGCGGCCCCGCCGTCGCCCGGCCTGGTGCCCGCGGCCCCGCCGTCGCCCGGCCTGGTGCCCGCGGCCCCGCCGTCACCCGGCCTGGTCCCAGCGCCCCCGCTGTCGCCCGGCCTAGCTCCCGCTGCTCCGCCCGCGGCGTTGGCCGCGCGGCTGCTCCGCTCCTTCTTCTTCTTCTTGTCTCTCTTAGCGAAGAAGTTGTCCAGGCTCCGCTCCTCCGTCTCGGCCATGGCCACGGCCTCCTGGGCCTGGATGGGTGGGGCCAGCGGCGGGCGCGGCTCGCGGGGCTCGGAGCTCGGGGTCGAGGCCGCCTCTGCGGTCACGCTGCCGGGTGCGGCGCCGCCTCAGCCCCGCGGGGTCGCCGAGGCGTGAGCGGCGGGGCGGGCGGGCGGCTCCCCCCTCGCGTCGCCGAGCGATGGTACGGCCCTTCTTCAGACTGGCGCGTTGCCGCCTCACTCCACCGGGGCTACCGCTACGGCGGTGCGAGGGCCAGTCCCACAGGCGAGGAAAAGGAACGCGCAGACCAAAGCCTCCGACGAGACTGCTCAGCTAGCGGCAGCGCGTGCTAGAAGTCTCGCGCGCGCAGGCCGGGAAAGGTGGGGAGAGGGGGTGGGGAAAGGGGACAGGGGAAGGCAGGGGGAGGACGGAGGGCGGGCCTCCAGCCGAGAAGGGCGGTGCCGCGCCTGCGCACTTAGCTCCGTCCGTCGCTGTGGGCGCGCCGAGGGGCGGTCGCCGGGTGGAGATGGAGGCGGGGTGGGCCGAAGAGCCAATCAGATATCAAAACGAAGAGCTTAGGTGACAATACTCTCTTCTGAAGGGGCGGTGCCCGTGTGGGGGCGGGGAGAAGGGGCATATGCAAAATAGGTGACGTAATGAAGCCGGGTCTCCTGATTAGCCGAGGGTTTGCCTACAGGGCGGGCGTTTTGGGGCTGGTTGGTGACTTGGCTGAAGGGTACCGCCTGGAAGAGCGGGCGTGTTTCCGCCGGGCGCAAGTGCGGGTTACACGTGTGTCTGCCCGCCGGCAGCCAACTGTGTCGAACTTTCACGGAGTAGAAGGGCTCTGTGTTAAGCCAGCAGTGAGAAAGACTGTCCCGCTCTGCCTCTCTCTCCACTTTTACCTGGGGACTGGCAATCGTTACCTTTCAACTGTTCGGGATGATTGCTATGAAAGTGAGGGGAGCGGTGGGCTGGAAGTTTAAATTCCGCTAAAAGATGTTTAATAAACCAGTAGAAGGATGCAAGAATATTGACGTTGAATTCTACCTTCCACTAGATAGATCTGCCAAGATCAAGTTAAATATAATATCCTCCAACTTGTTTGGAAAGTAATAAACACTGATCCTTAAAGGAGAAAGGGAGTCGCTGTTAGCTGCCTGGACAACGCCTAACACACAGTGGGTGGCAGATGGACGATCTTTTCAGAGTTCTTCCTGCCTTGACTTGAGTCTGGACTGTTGCTACACTTTGTTCTTCGCTCTTGTTCCCAAGAAGAAAATTGCCTATCGAGGTGGAAGCCAAAATATCCACGCAACACCTAACTTTACCACTTGCCTACCCTTGAGAATGAAAAAGACTGTCTTTCAGCATTCCATCTCCTCCTGTAAGACCCAAGCCAGCTGTCACAACCCCTGTGGAAATGACGCCGAGGTTTGTGAGTGGCCAAATGGGGTAGATAGAACCCAGCCAGTAAATGAGTTGTCTTTGCCTTTACAGTTCCCCCAGTTAACCGCCTCTGCTATTGAAGAATGAAGGTCTAAATATGTCAGCGAAACAAATCCAAGATACGGCCTTCACCAATAATGACCTT
Organism: Ctenomys sociabilis; assembly: GCA_004027165.1. Classification (NCBI taxonomy): domain Eukaryota; kingdom Metazoa; phylum Chordata; class Mammalia; order Rodentia; family Ctenomyidae; genus Ctenomys; species Ctenomys sociabilis. Next base: position 98 of record PVKA01041390.1, on the reverse strand, counting down.
ACCTAATATTCCCCACACATAAACTGCCCAGCCCCCTTGGACGGTCCCTAGGTGATGTCCTCCTGGGCTTTGGCCACAAAGCGGTACTTCCCAGGGTC